>PTFA01000067.1:1943395-1968271 GCA_003342895.1 Casuarius casuarius | reverse complement strand
AAAAAAAAAAAAAAAAAAGTGGAGAACAGGAGAAGCTGAGGCATTTTCTGCAGCAACTAATTAGCTCCAGACAACAACGTGCACCAGAGAAAAGCAAAGCATTAGCCAGGACAAGGTAATGAGACTTCCCCTCCCCAACAATTTCTCCCACTAATCCCAGACATTAGCAACAAAACTACAAATGCTGGACCATGCTGCCAAATGGTGTAAATCAGCACTGCTCCAGTTACTTCAGTGAAGCTTTGCTGATTTATAGCAGCTGAAGATTTCTTGCCACCAATAATTTATATCTTGAAGGACTAATTTTGTGTGTGTGTTCATTTCTAATCCTTCTCCCCTTGGGTGCCTTGAGGGATACAAGGGCACGGCTCTTTCTTGGAGGCATGTTAAGCCTGCTACCACCACCACGAAAAGCAGTACCGCTGCTGAACATAGGTAAGCATGAGGGGTGTTGCTTCTTTTACAGATGGCTGGATTTTTCCTGCAGCCACTGCGGTGGCATTGGATTAAGCTGCAGGCCAAGCACACAAGCAGTTTAATAATGAATGATGCATGCATTGCCAGGGACTAGTAATTCACACAGCAGTGTGTATAGCACAGCTGCTGTCTAAGCACCTGGCCTTCAAAGGGTGAATGAACATTAAGATTGTTCCATAAAAGCCAGTCCAGCAGTTGCAGAGGAGAATGTTTTATGAATGGAGATTGCACCCTGAACCTAGTATTTTTGTAGCAGTTTGTCAATAACAGAAGAAGACTGGGACAGATGGGAACACTGTGGGGAGGACTAAGGAACATGGGAAGCTTTAGGAACTGCCAGGAGCAGAGTACCATGGAGCATTGACAGTTTTTTGGGGTGGAATTTCATGGTGGGAAAACAGCCCAGTTTTGCAACCAGAGTTTCCAGAGAGGAGAGATCAGGACTTCCAGATAAGCCAGAGGTGGGCATTACAGATCCCATCTTCTCTGCCAGCAACATTATCTGCGGCTTTGGCTCAATGGAGAGGCATGCTCTGGGTGACCCTGGCAGTGCTGCTGCTCACAGACCATCAAGGTTTGAGTTCAGAGACATAAGCAAGATCTAGTCTTGGAGACTTTGACCTCTGAAAAGAGACTATAAAGATCAAACTTAGTGTGTATGGACTCAATGCCAGGTGAAAGGCTGGACAGCTCAGGGCCAAGAGAAAGTGGCTGTAGCAGCTCCAGGTAAGTCAGACACTGATGAGCCCCTGGCCAACAGGTGAAATCTAGCCTACTGGACCACCCTATCTGCTGCATTCACCTCTTCCAGAGCCTTATTGCCTTGTCCAATATTCCTGATGATTCTCAGTATCGCATTCATCTCATCTTGTAACTAGCCATGCACAGCACACCTGGGGGGGGGGGGGAACCTGGACAGACATCCAGCCATAAAACCACACTGCGTGTTCTAGCATGTCCCATAAGCGCCTCTAGAGCAGGTTTGATAACTCTTCCTTATAGAAGGTCCTCTGCCCAGGACCCCAAGAGGGGGATCTGAGATCAGCATCAGAACCCTGGGAGTCAAAGGCCAGCAAAGCTGCCTTGACCTACAGCAAGTGATCCCACTTGGCAGTGGCTGAGTCTCAAGTCTTTAAGAGCCCAGTGGTCTCCATAGTGACACTTAACTCCCTGCAACATGTCTTGCAATGCCCTCAGTGTCTTCATCTGCTGGAGTGCAGCGCTAGTTTTAGAAAACATGGTTCAGAGAAGTGATACTGAAGATCAGTAATTTTCTTAATACCTTCCCTGTACCCCCGTATTCCCCCAAGCCACCACTATCTTGGGTGCTCTGGTGCAGAAAATTGGTGAAAGAAAAAAAAAATGCTGCTCCCATGTTTCCTTCCCTCCTATGGGAATTTCACCCCTCCTCATCTTGGGATGCATCAGCCAGCCTCTCTTTGGAGCACAAGCTAGGGAAGGGATAGGGAGGAACAGAGGGAGGGAGAGGAGGAGCTGGAGATGTTTGCCAGCAAATAAAGGACTGTGTGCTTAAACACTCTTCCTCTGCCTATCCCCACCCGGCAGTGTTTGCTCAGCAAACACCACTAATTCACCAGCTTTCCAACATTTGATTCAGTCTGCAAAAGCAAACCTCGTATCCCATGTCCCCAGTGGCCTCCTCTCTCTCCCTTTCTCCCCCAAACCCTGCTGCTCAGCCCTAGCCCTTGATTTCTCCACCTTGCCCTGCATCACCTGCTCTCCCCGCAGGATCTGCAAGACAGGGAGCTGGTTAAAATCAGGCTGAGGTCCATGTGGGCAGGTGATGCTGCAGCCTCCCATGCAGAAAAGCCCTCTGGGTGTGCTGCTGGTGGCTATCAGTCCAAATAAACGTGTGGGGAAAAAGCAGGCCTGGACAGCATTTTCCTGGGAGGCCACCCATGCCTGGACAACAGGCTCAGGCTAATACAGGTGTGATCAAAGCCCTCACAGATTTCATGCAATTTTGGCCATGTGTCATGAGCCAGGTTATGTGGAAGAGGGAAGGATGGTCTGGAGACAGAGACACAGTGGTCTGGTCCTTTCCTTTAAGAGAAAGGTAAGAGGTTTAACAGGGAGAGTTGGAGAGAGGCAGCCCTGTCTGCAGAAGGGGATCAGTGCCTCTTTTGCTTTCAAGTGGTTATTTGTAGCCTCCTATTTGTGTTCCCCTAAGAACAGGGCTTAGCCTCTGCTTTTGCTCTGCCAGCAGCATTGGGACCATTCTCTGACCTGAAGGTGATTATTTGAAGTTTTCAGACTATCAGACAAAGGAAACAAACATGTTCATTCAGACATTGTTTTTCATAGAGTCATTGGCTACTATGGCAGGGTAAGGAAATATTACAGGGTGGGACATCTTTCAGCAAAGGCTTGTTTTAGCCCATATTTGCAGTAGCATGGTCATGGAGATTAGTACATTTGAGTATTCAGGTAATGGTCAGTTGTGGCAAAATGCTTCAACAGATCCAAAATGTTGTTTAAGTCGAAATGTTGCATCCTTCCTTTTAGTTTCAAAAAAACATTGAGAATATTCTGCTGAAATTGTATCATTATTTTCTGCTTACAGCTTGGCCAGGAGTTTGGAAAGACTCTTGAGTTGAGGTCTTTTTTATCATGTAGACCAGCAATACTGAGATAAGTAGATACTGAGGACTGCCTGCCTCCAGTTCTGCTTGGACAAGAGGCTTCAAGGGAAGAACAGCACTGGTGACTTTCTGCATAGCTCACACCCAGATGTTGTGTCTTATTGGTGTTTTCCCTCCTGATCGCTGATGAAACTGCGCACACCTATTCCTTCTCCTGCTCAGACTTCTTTGCCACGCGAACCCTGGGTTAGCTGGGCAACCCCTGCAAGCCCCAGATCAGCCCTTGAGTAACGATGGAGGAAGCTCTGAGACTGCAGTTTTCTTGTCCGACCGGAGTGAAACAAAGATGCCTGAGGCTCAGAGCAATGTGTTGAGCACATCTGGCAGGCAACCCCACATTCCTGTTAGCTAGATCTGGGGGGCTGTTGCTGGGAGAGGGAATGTTGGAGGGGTTTCCAACCTGCTAAAGGCCACAGCAGGTCTTTGCTGCTCTCCTGGGCCTCTGCACTCCTGGAACAGGAGACATGGGCATAGGGAAGCGATCCCCTCTGCTTGCCCATCTGCATGGGAAGCATCTCCCTGTCACTAAAAAGCAGCCCTAGTGCTCAGGCTGTGACATATGCTCCCTTCTTGCTTCCTCTCCCTGCCTGCCTTTCATGGCAGGTCCTCGCAGGAGGCCCATTAAACACTTAGCTGACCTTGGACCTCTGCCCGCGACAGCTGCACGTGAGAGAGGGCAGAAGCATGCTGCTGTTGCAGTGTGCCCGGGAGAGCTGTCACCGGTGATTTACCGCACTGCGCCTCCAGCCCGTCCCCGGCCCGGAGGGGAGGGCAGCTGTGATGCTGAGTGCGGAGAACCAGACCCCTTTCTGACGGGGAAGGAGGAAGAGGTAGGACTGGCATGGTGGTGCCACAGGGAAGCGGCAGCCTGCTCCATCTACCTGCTTGCCAAGCAGCCCGTCACAACGCCCCTCCGGGTTCAACCCTGGGTCTTAATTTTCCAGCTGACTACACTCATTTCTAGCAGGAGTGAGAGGGGAGATGCAGATTAAAGCGGTAACAGCTTCTGGCACTATTTCTGTGACAGTCCTGGAGACTGAAGGACAGATACAGAAGAGGTGGCAACTGGGGTAGGCTATTATCTGCCCACTGACGTCCTGCTGATGGGACAAACCCTACTTTGGAGGCCCTTCTTCTGGGGGAAGGGATGACACTTCCTAGCCACAGGCTTTGATCAAGGTACATTGACACAGTATGTGATGTCTTAATGTCAGGAATCAGATTGGTGCCCCCTCAGACCATTGTATACACATTGCCGTCCACAGCTGTGTACTTTGGATGTGACATTAAGTCATCACCATTTTAGGTCTGGATTCTCCACCCTGAATCTGAGCTATCACCTCACCGTATCCTGCTCAGCCTCTCAGGAGGCTAAGCCTCCTTATCTCTAACAAAGCAGCCTTATCTCTAAAAGCAAAAGCGCTACAAATTTTCCGTAACTTATATACCATCCTTCATGGTGTTTTCAGAGCCAGATGCCCTTCTCTTCCCAAGCCCCTCTTGCTCCGTCTCTGGAATTGTCTCTGCCCTGGGATCAGAAAACCCCAGAACAAGCCCCATCTCCCAGCTAGCTCAGACCTACCTCCAGTATTTCTCAGGGCTGTCTCAGTACATTATTTTTCCTTGATTTTTCCACCGTGAAGCATTAAAGTTTTAGAATGTTCCTTGGAAAGAGGTGACAAACACAAGAGCTGTTTTTGTCAGACTGCAGAAAACTGGAAGAGAAGAAGCCATATAAAAAGATAAGGGTGGAAAGTCTGAAAAGATGCTCCAGTTGCATCAGAAGCAGAACAAAACAATAACAATCTGCAGAGACATTCCTCTTTTACAAGGCTATATTTGAGGAGAGCCTTAGGGCACAAAGGGCGTTAAAATATTCCCATATGTACCACCTCATTCATCATATCCCCGAAGCCAGAGAAAGAAGACTATTAAATCCTCTTGGCCATCCCAGCTTCTCTCAGGTCATATTTGGTAATGATTAGGTTTCTCTGGGAATCTGTTACTGTGTACAATGAGCTACCAAAAGGAGACATCACTGCTCAGCATCACAAGGAAAATCAGTATGTATGTGGGAAAGGACTGAAAAGTTGACCATCTCCAAGAACAAGGTGCGGAGTGACAGCTCAGGGAACCTCTTCAAGGGACTAGGACATTTCATCCCTCAGCAATCATTTTCCCAGCAGGTGAGAGAGACCTAGCCAAAAGAAACAATCATTTAATGCTTAAAGAGGCTGTAGGCATCTTTTAGAGCAATCTCTCCAGAGTGACCCTATTTTTCTACACTACAACAGCAAGCGAATGCTCTTCCAAGGCTTGGGCAGGCCCTGCACCAAGCTTGCACCTCTTTACCCTTCCTGAGCAGTCCTCCAAAAATCCCAAGGAGGGTTTCATGATATCGTCCCGTCCCAGAGAAGAAAAGTCCCTGAGGCTCCTTAGGTGACTGTTGGTTTTTGTAACCTATTAGATCTTCCTTTCCCCTTGTGCCTGAAGACCATGAGTGGGTGTGGGGAGGGTGTATTTACAACTGGGGGGGTGATAGTCCAGGATTTATTTGCACCAGAAAGATAGCCAAGCCAAGATTTTCAGAAATAATCTTTGATTTTTGAATACATTTATGAGAGAGGCAAGGCAGTTCAAAGGAAGCTCAGTTCCAGCAGATAGGGTTGCACCACTCTTACAGTATCTCTGTTGGACACAACAGAACTTGTGGACATGAAACCGAGGATCTAAAATAGTGTGTGCCTTTGAAAATCTTCATTTGGAGACTTTGTCTGGCATAGGAAGGAAGAAAAAAGATCTGGAGTTGTGTGTGGCATGGAAAGGACAAGATATGAAGGAGCAATGCTGCTTCTCATGCTGCCAGTATTATCTTGATGCCTTGACTCCAAAATAAATATCCCAGTAGGTGCTGGCCTGAGCCCTACTGTTTCATTTCTCTGCTTAGCCATGAAATACAACGTTTTACTTCGGCATGAAAAAGAAATTCCTCATATCCAGACTCAAGGCTTTGGTGTTGTCTTCATTACTGCTGAAGAATTTATTGATAGGGAAAATGCTTCAAAACTAGACCCACGATAAGATGTAGTTGGGAGATTTTGGCATAGCATGGAGTGGTGGGATATGTGGGTATAACTCAGTGTGGGGAAACCTCTTCAGCAATCTCATCCTTTGTTGCAGAGATGGAGCTGCTCTTGGTGCCTGGTGTCCGAAAAACGTTGCTGAAGTAGTCCAGAGCCTGGACCTCTCCTGGTGGAGGTAGGAGCAGATGGATGCCCTGTGTCTGCTGGTGGCAGCAGCCCTAAACTCCAAGGACCTGTGAGCCAACAGGAGACCGTTGTGCACGTGGCCAGTGAGCCCAGCTGAGCAGAGATGAGGGGGGCCAGCGCTACGGCTCTGACTGGCGTGAGCTCTTGGGCAGCACCCCGGAGCCCGGGCTGAGGGGACCTTTCTGCACCAGCTCTCTAATGCTGGTGTTGCACACTGCTGGCCTGGGAAGCAGCCTCACGCTCAGAGCATCCCCAGACGGGTCCCTTCCAGTGGCCGCATGTTGAGCAGCCCTGACCAGTGGCGCTCAGGGTGATCACAGCCCTCTCCTCCCTCATGCTGCCTTCGCCTTCCCTGGGGCTGAGCCCTCTCCTGGGAACCCCTGCCGAGGAATGCAGTCACCCACATCCTACATCGCCCTTCCTTAGCAAGGAGAGGCCAGGAGAAACTCTCTCCTGACCCCGGCTGTCTCTCTGAAGTACACTGCCCTGCAGAAGGAGTCCTTTTTATCCCCCCCTTTGCATTATTATTCTCCCCCCCCTCTTTAAATTCATCTCCCTCAGCCATCCGGGGCTGTCCCTGCTGGAAAATTACTCTCACAAAAGCTCCCTCAGCAGTAATTACCTAAATGGGGGGAAGGGAGGGGAGATCCATTTAGAATCCACTTCATTGCAGGATTAGCTAATTAATTAACGGTTTCACTGACAACTCGAAGGGGAAGAGTGTGTTAAATAGGAAGGCTTCGGTGCTTGATTTATGTGATCCGACACCCACGTTCCCTCCGCCGCCTTGCCATCCTCCCCGTGCCTGGCCCCAGCCTTCCCCCCGCCATGAGGTCCCGCTCCTCTCTCTCTCTGGGGACGCCGCAGGGACTGAGCTGCTGTAGAGAAAGGCCTGGCCTGAGCTGCCAGAAGGCTGGGGCACGTGTGCTCTGTGTGCAGGGGCGTTGCATGGGGAGGTAAATGGCACCGTGGGGTTATTAGCCTGCGGATGAAGCCAGGCTCAGGAGGGGCTGCGGCCACCGTGCTGGTGAGCTGGCAGGGCCACCCATCTGCCTGGCATTGCTGCAAAAGAGCTGGGGAAGGAGGATCCTCTTTCTCCGCACCCCTCCAGTCCGATCCTCTGTCGCAGGCGAAGCAGGAGATGAGAGCTGGTTGAAAAGAGAGTTTGTCCAAGCTTTGAGAGTGGTCAGAGACAAGGGAAAACAGTGCAGAGGGTGTCCCCCGACTGCGAACCAAGGAGCTGAGAGGCCAGACGTGCCTGCAGGCAGGGGGCTGGCACCCAGCAGTGTTGGTCCTTTCTCTGCCACAGGCTCCCTGCGCAGCCCTGGGCACATCTCTTAGCTTCCCAGTGCCTCACTTCCCTGCTGCTCATCCCAGAGCGGTGCTTGGCTGAATGCCTGCAGACCTGGGATTCTCTCCGGAAATGTCCTGGACACCAAATCCGACTGCATGTCGTTGGACGTGCTTCTCCCAGAAACACTGCCTGTGCCAGCTCTGGCCTGGTCACATCCCAGGGAGTGATCCTCATCGCCCTGAGGATGGGCAAGTCCCAAAGCTGCACAGGGAGCAGTGCTGGCCTAAACCAACGGGCAGAGGAGGACCGGTGTGAGCCCTCCCACGTGTGGCCATGCCTAGCCCAACATGAGCTCTTTGAGACTGACCTGGGGCCTCCCAGCCCTGTCCTTTCCTCCAGCCTGGAGTGGGTGGGATGGCCCCCCCATGGAGAAACCTTTCCTCCATGCCTCTTCCAGGCTTCATCCCAGGCCTGGAAATGGGTCCCCAAGTCTCTCATAGCTAAGCACTGGGCAGCTGGATGGGCTGGTGAGTAAAGCTGGAGTCAGGGAGTGTTGGCTTCCAGTCCCAGAGCGGCTTCTCAAGCCAAGTCACACCGCTGCTCTGTGCCTCAGTTTCCCCACCTGCAAGGTGGGGTGCGGTGATGCCACCCCTCTGGCATGAAGCACAGTGTGACAGGGAAGGATGGAGTGAGTCACAGCTAGGGATTATTTCCCTCGTGAAAACAATATGGCCAGTTTCTTTGGTCCCTAACAAAGCAGACAGGTACTGCAAGAACATGGGAAATGTTTGATGCAAATTACAAAGCCAAAAGGGGCAGAAAAATAGTTTCTGTGACCCAGCCAGGCCTAATCTCTGGCATCAGAGGTGCCATAGTTCTAGTGGCTTTCGCTTTCTGTTGCCTGCAATTTCTTTGATGGCCCAAATGAGTTTGCTGGGTCTCAGAGGGAAGCAAGTGAGCTGCCCTGATGCAAGAAAAGAGACAGCCACACCAAGCTGGAGTGGTAGCCCAGCAACAGGATGGACGGTGACCCCCGAATCCCCCTTTTGTAAGTAAGAGAAACTGCATTATTGCGAGGGCTTAATGAGGAAGGAGAAATTTGCTCCTTGATGTCAGGGCCGGCCGCTCAACACCCGACACCTCTCCGCTATCTGGGACTCTTTCCCTGGCTTTTGGTCRTGGTCTGGCCACTCTTTAGCTCTGTTTTTTGGTGGAAGTTAGAGTCCATGGTGGAGGTTGGGGTTCCTGGCTCTTCCACCCAATGGAGGAGGTGGCGTTTGCTCTGTGCTGGCTCCACTCATCGCCCAAAATTCTTATCTGCAGCCTGGTGCCTCTCACTCACACCAAGGTCCTGGGGGAGGAGTGGCTGCGTATTTGTATGGGGAAAATGGAGTGTGAGAGTTTCCAGCTGGATTTGTTAATTTGAGCCAAAGGCTAAGACGCGTATTCCAAAAACACTCTTTTGGGGGTTAATTTACATTTGTTTGTTTGTTTGCATTCTGAAAAGACCGTAATTCCCATTGGAGGGAACAAAACTGCCAAGTTTCACACCTATGGTGGAGGTGAAAATTCATCATGTTCAGAGCAAACCCACAGATCAGCTTTGGGAGGGCCGGGCGGGGGGAGAGCATTGGGGCTGCCTTTCCTTCTGCTTTCATCCTCTTCTGCAGACACGGAAGGGAAATACTGATTAAAAGTTGTG
Source organism: Casuarius casuarius (assembly GCA_003342895.1). Classification (NCBI taxonomy): domain Eukaryota; kingdom Metazoa; phylum Chordata; class Aves; order Casuariiformes; family Casuariidae; genus Casuarius; species Casuarius casuarius. Next base: position 1,958,866 of record PTFA01000067.1, on the reverse strand, counting down.
ATGAAGCTACCTATCCTCCTTGCAGAAACAGGCCCAGACGGCAATGCTGCTGGGGCAAGAGGCTGCCCTGGCCCCTGGGCTCAGGTAGTGCCAGGGCTGGAAGATTTGTGGTGCTGGATGGAGCTGTTGGAGGACCAGGCAGGATGCTCAGAGTGGTTGTCTCCATGCTTTGGCTTGGGAAGGGAAACTGGGAGCACCACGGGCAGGTAGCCGGGCTGGTCCTGGCCTCTCTGAATACCTCTGATTCAAGGTGGTGGGAGGTTCACGGTCCGGGACCACATGCTTGCAAGCCTGGCACCCACACTACGGCCCTCATGCTGCCCAAAAGCTCTTGCTGCTGACTTTGGTGATTGTTTCAGCCACTTGAACGCCTGAGGCAGTGAGCGAGTTAAATCTAAATAAATGCTAAATCCCAAATAAGTAAATAAAGGCAGTTATGGGGTGAGGTGGTGCCCGTGTCTGGCAGGCCCGCGCTCCCCCCCCCCAAGCACTTTGATTGCTTTTTTTGATGGCTTCTAAATAGAGGCGACTGATCGCATCTGGGAGCAAAATGAAACAGATTTCATTTTTCACACGCGGCACAATGGCCGCGCTGACAAAAGAGGAAGGCTGCCCATTGTTCCGCTCTGCATCTTCACATCCTACCTCTGTCCCGTGAATTAACCCCTTTCACCTCGGTCATTGTCACAACACCACTTCGGAGCGGCCGAACAAAGGCGGAAGAAAGCCCTCTCCATGTACGGAGGGGGGAGCGGGAGGGGGGCGGCGGGCTGCAGCGAGTTGAGCTCTGAGCGGGCATCCGTCCCCACCGTCCCTCAGCCCCGGCTGTCCCCTGGCCCTCACCCGTCGGTCACCAACAAAGGCAGGCCAGCTCCGCCAGTGCAACCTTGCTCTGCCAGTGCCGACGTCGTCCTACCTCCGTGCGCCCTCCCGGCCCTCTGCAAGCCAACGAGGGGTGAAGAGACGGCATGTCTTGCCCCCCGTCTGCTCCGCCACTTGGGATTTGTGGCAAAACAAGTCCCGAGTTTGTACAGCGCCCGGCACAATGCTGTCTGGGCCCAGGGCAAGGTTTCCTTGGGGCCTGACAATCCTCTTCAGCTCTCCCACGGACCGTTTGGGTTTATGGGCGAGACTCTGAGGTTTGGTGACCCCCGTGGACCACATCCTTCTTTTGCACAGGGCATGGACATTAGGTCCTCACAAGGTAGATTTTTTTTTTTCCTATAGCTTTTTAGCTTGTTGCTGACATTGCGATTATTTGGCTAATCATGCTTAGATCCCAGCTGTGTTAAAAAAAAATAAAGCTAAGGGAAAAACTAAGAGCAAACTGAGCTTTGCTCAGAAGCTCTTGAGTTTGCTCAGGCCATTTTTGAGCCAAGCCTTGTGCCCTGGAAGCAGGGAGAGTGCAGGAGGGTGAGAGCAAGGCCCTTGAAGCCAGGAGCCTGGCTCCGCGTTTGAGTTGCCTTCCAGCGCAGGGTGACAACGTGGCTTGAACTTCAGATTCTGAAAGGAATCCACAGCAAAGTCTGAAATTTCCAAATGCAACTTCACCTTTGGAGCCAGGGCAAAATCTCAGAATTTCTCTGCATGCCTGGTCTTGTTTTATCTCCTCTAGGTCTCGTTTCGAGGAGGCTGCCATATTTTGTTTTGCCTGATCGTTTTGACTCTTGTACTCACATTTATCTGACAACCCATTATATTCAAAGATGACGCTGCTGAGATGAATCCTTTGATAATTTCCTCCGTTCCTGCAATCAATCCACTCTCATGCGCAGGCTGGGTTCAGCTGTAGTGGTATTTTTAGAGGAAAAATCACACCCTGAGATTTGTTTTTCTCTTTCCCAGCTCAGCTTCTGCAATAGGCCACTGGCATGCTGTGGTCAACTGCTTATCATGGGGCCTAGTGTGTATTTGCTGTTTCCTTGGGCTTTCCCGTCTCGTGTATCCGCTCGCCCTCCTACCTCAGCCTGCCTGGACTGGTGAGGCAAGGAGGTTCCTTTGCTTCATCGTTGAGTAGGATCAGGGCTAAGGATCAGGCCGGGCAGGTATTTTGGGGGTATTTTGCTAGTGGTGGGAGTTCCCTTGGGCTCCTCCCTCCTCTACGCAGCATTGCAAAGAGGGCAAGGAGAGGGTGGACCAAAGGAAGCCAGCCAGGGCTGTGGCTCCTCAGCAGAGCAGCAGAGAGCTGATAAACATGAACTGCCCGGTGGGCCCTGGCCCCCAAAGACATTTGCGCGCAAGGCAGGGAGTCCTGGGAGCCGCTCACGGGGCCGGCCGCGTCCTCAGCAGCACCCCAGGGCTGCCTCGGCCCCTCTGCCTTGCTGCGCTGCTGTGCGCGGTTCCCCGCTGCAGCGTCCCTTTAAATAGCACGGGACTGCACTCCCACCCGGGGCCTGCAGAAGGTTAGATAAGAGAATACAAACCACAATGCTTGCCCTTTTTTTTTTTTTTTTTTATCTTTCCTTTTTTATTATCTTCTTATGGCTTTAGAATTATCTTCACAGACACTACATGAATTTAGTCAGGGCAGGTAAGGTCACACGCAGACACAGTTGCTCATATTTATGTATATTCACCAGCCGAAGGAGATAAATGGGAAAACAGGCTAAGAGGGAGATGGGGTGGGGAGAGGGGGAGAGGGGAAGCCAGACGAAGGGGAGCAAGGGATGCTGCTGCCCCAAGGGTAGGACGGGGATGGGGGAGCAAGGGGGCATGAATATTAGGGGCCGTGACTAAACTGGGGGCAAGCAGACATGAAAAATCTTAGGTGTGAAAACCAAATGGGTCAATGAAGCTGCTCTGTTTCCCCCAGCCAGGTGCAGGGATGTGCAGCTCGGGGTTGGCCTGGTTGTGGTAGCCAGGGGACAAGAAACGCTCGCAGCCCCGTGAGGGTCTGCATGCCACGGGGCAGAGCCTGCCTTGCCGGGGACCGCTGCGTCGGCCTGCTGCCATCTGCACGCTGCGAGGAGGCTGCTCTGAGAAGACAGGCGATGCAGGGGGAGCTGGACAACAGCCAGGAGGGGGGAAAGACGGCACCTGGGCGACGGCAAGGCCATTTCTGCAGCTTTAGAGCTCGTGTTTGTTTGCCTGCAACAGGCGGGTGGACAGAATTTCCTCCAAGGCTGCTGGAGAATCACCCTGGAAAGTCTGGGGTTTGGTCAAGCTCTGAAAAGCCCAGTCTTCCGAGTGTCTGTGACCTTAGATAGGAGTCAAACCAGCACCCTCATGAGTGAGCTCATAAAGCAGGTCTCAGCTAGTTCAGGCTTTGATATCTCTCTTACAGACATCAAAACGTTAGGTGTGATGATTCTTAGCCACGGTCCTTGGCACAGAAGGCAGGGCTGTGCTGAGTGACGTCTCTGTGCTGTGACTTGCAGGTCAGACCACACCATGGAGGGTGGAGATGACCACATCGTGGAGAGCTGGACATGCCCATACCGTGGAGAGGTGGAGGTGACCGCATCGTGGAGAGGTGGGTGCTCTGTGACCCCATGCTGGAAAGCGGGCAGCAGTGGTGAGCTGCAACGCTAGATCCAGGTCTGGCTCCAGGGAAGCTCATGGTGTAAGTCCTCATAGATCTGGGGTAGGGGAGCCCCAGCCGGGTTTGACAGGGGATGAAATCTGGCTGGGCACCCTCCCTACGCAAGCAAAATACACGGTGGGCTGCCGCAGCCCCAGGAACCAGCTGGGATGGAGAGAGCACAAACCTGGCTTGAAATCCCTTCTTCCTGCAGCAGCCTGAGTTGTGCATTGCGTTTCCCAGAGCAGCAACCTTTTCACACTGCCCTGTACAGGGCAGGCTGTGAAGAGCTGCTTCTCCAGGGCCTTGGAGGTTATAGAGAACAAGAGGAGAGCCGGGGCTGTCTCCCAGCGAGGAGATCCTGCAGCAGCGGGTCCCCCGCAAAGAGCAGCCTCGGAGAAGGCCCGTCATCGCCCGATGTGCAGAGGACGGAGCAACCTCCAGCCCCAGCTCTGCCAAAACTGCGTGCGGCAGGCGGAGACGCCTCGCAAGCATCGGGTACTTAAGTGAGGGCAGGATGACAGATGACAGCGATGATCTGGGATAAACTTGAGAGCCAGGGAGGGGGAGGGAGCTGGTGTTCACGAGCGCCATCGGTCCGGATCTGCGGCCGAGGGCAGCAGGACCCGTGGAAGCACAGGCAGGCTGAGATCAGCGGAGCGGGTCGGGGAGCTGCGCGACACCCTGCTCAAGCCGTGTGCGTTTTCCCTTGCGCTGTGGAGGGCGCACAGTCGAGGGGAGCCTGATTTAATCTTAGCGCAAGCCACAGACATTTGTAGAGCTGCGGAGATTAACAAAATACAGATCTGAGCTCCGAGTGACCCGGTACCAAATCAGCTGCTACTTGCTGGTATCTTTTCAGGAGAAAAAAAGCAGAATGACAGAGACCTAAAAGGCTGCTGAAATCAGGGTCAGCTTGTCCAGCCCTTACTCATGCCGGGAAGCACTTACCCGCTCGAGCCTTTTAATCGTAAAGCCATGGGCTCGCTCCTGCCTACCAGCTGCAAAAGCCCACCCCAAGAGCTGAACATCTTCTTTCTCTAATAGGCAAAATTTCCCATGTGCTCAAAACTGCAAGCTCACAAAGCGGCAGGCATTTGGTCAGCTGTAAAATAAATGAAGCAATAAAGATGATTTTGCAAAGGTATCTTTCCTTTGTAGAGCAAAAAAGGGCTACTTGTGAGGGGAACGATAAGGCAGGGACACTCTCCCTTTGTAGGCAGGGGGACAGGGCTGCAAGCCACCTCGGATAGACACGGTAGCAAACTGTTAATGGCAGGAGCCTTTCTGCAGAGCTGGATACCAGAGCAGAGTGTGATGCTATTTCAAGGAAAAAATATAATGCACCTAAAGAAACTGTACAGAAACTGCAAACAAAGCATGCACAGAAGGATATAAAATACGAAGTACAAGGGCACCCACTGATTACAACTTGATTTAAAACCACTTAGTTCACTAAATAACAAATGCAGATTTACCAGAGGTGTCAGGACTAAAAGCATGCCTAACAATGCACTTATTTAATAACTGTTTGCTCTCAATGTCAGGGCACTGTATCTAGAAAATACAAGCAGCAAACTAAAGGCTGTGATTTTTTTTTTTCCCAAGGCCTAGTATGTCCAGGGAAAAAAAATCAAGAAAGAGAAGTCAGAAATTCTAATGATCCATCCAACGTGAAACCTGGCTTTCCTTTAACCGGAGAGCAAAATAGGAAACGCTGAATGTAAGTGGAAAGCAGAACAAATCAACCGAGAGAGCTAATTCTCTGCTTGTGTATGAACACTCAAATGAAAGAGAAACATGCATCGATTTAAATGAAGCCTTCATAAGTGAACATTAGCCAAGGAAAACTGTGGCAGAAATGGCATCTAAATTTACAGACAGGAAGATTATTTGTAATATCAAATCAGATGTGTTTTGCCAAGGAAAACTGAAGGAGCTGAACACTGTGCTAATGACTTTCAATCTGCTCTTTGGATGTTATGAAGTTAAGCAAATGCCATGTTGGACTAGCTTGTCTCTCACGGCATTTCAAGAAATAATGGTACTGGTGTGGGGGCCACTGCCTTTGAACGGGACTGCACTGGCAATGCCTGGGAGACCCCGCCTGCCCCCGCCCGGGTTTGGGGGAAGCGTCGGTGAACAGAGGTAGCTGTTGGCCTAGCAGAGTGGTTTGCTTGTGAGCCCAAGCTGAAGGAAAGCCTTGGAGACCCTGGGGGTTCAGCTCCATCAGGGGTAAGACCACCCTACTGCGGCCTTCTGGACTCTGTCTGGGAAGCAGGTTTTAAGCCATCAAACAAGCATCTGGCTAATTCCACATAACGCATGATTCTTAAGCAAAATCACGTAGGGTACTACATCCAGTTTATTGGAGAAATATAAGGACAAGATTCTGCCAGAGCAGCTTTTGCCAATCTGTAATTTGGCCCATAGAAAATAATAATAGTTAAAGGCTGTTCAAAAAAGACCTGCCTTCTTCAAAACTTGCTGATGGGCACTTGCTGCAGCTTTACATCTCAAAGTCTAAGTTCATGGCTCGAAATCGAAGTAATCAACTTCCCCCCCGTCCTCTCCACAGCAAAAGAAGCCGATTTGCTCTAGTTGGAACTGAACATGTATGAATATTTCGAAGTCTCTGAACCTGCCTAGGAAGTGAGGAAAAATGTTCAGTTGTGAATAATATTTGGACAGGAAGCTGATGGCCCCAGGAGGGGATGGGCTCAGGAAAGGGGCGATTTCCCCTCCTGGCCTCTTTCTCTCCCTGAGGCTTCTCCTACTTTCTGCTCCATGTTCACGTGTCCTCCAGCCTGCTCAGTACAGCATAGGAAATTCAGATTTCTGTGGTGTCAGCATCCCCAGGCACCATCTTATCACTTGCACCAGGCAGGGGTTTCTGAGTGACACAGGAAGTTTTGTAATTTTTTTTTCCTAGTATATTTTCAAACTGTCTTCAGATCATTGAAATTTCAGTGATTCATTTAGCTCCTCTTATAATCACTTAGAGGTTAAAATTCTCCCTCATGCTCATTGCCTTCCACACCCTCCTTTTTCAGTCTTTTCATGCGAATTCTGTCCCTAGCACCACTGCCGCCGCACCTGTGAACGTGAGCAGTTCCTGGCCCAATTCCCCGTGACCAGTGTCGTGGCTCTCTGGTGTTCAGATAGGGCAATTCTGAGCAATTCTCCAGGTTTCCCAAGCACTTCCCACTTAATATGTAAGTTCATGCTGACAATGGTGTCAAGCCTTGCAAAAATAGCCCAATATAAATATTAATAGGCGATGTCCCATTCTACTGGCAAAATGTAAAAAATGACTCTAGCAGGACTGCTGCCTCTGAATTAGTGGTTAACTCTTTGCCCATTTGACGGGGGTTCAGCGTTGAATTAGTCTGTCCAGGGCTGACCCCTGTATATTAAGAAATCCTCCTGTAGTCTTGAAAACTCTCAGGAGGGTTTGTTGCTTGTGCCATGACATACTGGTGTGTAGAGCCCGTGTTCCCTAATGCGGAGGCCATGAGTCCCAAATCTTTGGGGCTTGCGACCCTGGTTGACTTCTGAGTGCCAGATACCTGCAGGACATTTTGAACCCTAGCCTGGGAAAACACCACGTGTAAAAGCTTTGTTCTACATATCACCTTTCTGGTGGATGTGTCATTGACGTCAGATGTCCAGGTTGGAGGAATATCCCATGCAGCTTTGTCGTGCAGATGCTAAAGCAAGGGGGCTGGGATCCCCAGGAACAGGGACCCTGGGAAGGAGCCAGCCGGGTTTGGGTGCTTGTGTTAGGATGAGCGACCCTCCGGATCTGTCTCTCTGATCATGTTAGAGGGATGCTGCATGACCTGATAGGCCAAGACACCTTGCTTTTAAGTGGCTAATGCTAGGTAAAGTGAGTTACACTTAAAGCCAAATTTTAAAATGACAGTGTTTACTCTGGTCACAGCTACTGCACATGGGTTGCTCTAGGTCCATCCTTTTCCTTCCCCTGGAAACGTTGTTCCAACAGGGATGGAGGGATTCACACTGATCCAGGCTGTTCCCAGTGTCCCCAGGTCTGTGCAGAGCTGCTGCGTGGCTGGTTCAGCGGAGGCACGGGCAGCGCTGGGTCTGTGCCGGAGCGTGCATGGAGGGGTCAGACGCCTCACCTGCGGATGCCATCGTGGGGGGAAGTCAGCCCAGTGCCACCTCCCTGCTCTGGGTCTGGGGAAGCTGTCCGCAACCCCAGGATAGCTGCCCCTTTTCCAACAAGGACAGCCCCTGCCCTCGATGATGTTAACAGCTTTCTACTGCAGGGTGCCAGCACCCCGGTGCAAACATATTGCTAATGTACAGATGGGGTTTAGGAAGCAGAGAGAGAAAAACGCGTTTCTTTCTGCTCTTTCTTAGTGACGCACGTCCCTGAAAAGCTGGTTATCTTCCCAAATACTGCAACAGTGAGGGCAGCAACGCACAAAGAGCCCCCAGCCCATTCCAGCAATGCATCCAACCCACAACGGAGGTCTTTGCTGGGCTCTTCTTCCTTATTCCCCCACCTCCTCCCCCACCACTGCCTCCCAGCCTTATCTTCTGTTGTCTTCTTGTGGAAGAAGAGATAAAAGTAATTCTTATGGATGCTTCTCCAGCAAAGGCTTGCCTCCTTCCCCCCTTGCCTCCCCCAGCATCTCCCTGCTCCGTCCAGATAAAGGGTGAGGACCAAGCACATGTCATTTTCTTTGTGCAAAATCAATATTCAGCAAAGTTTATCTGTCCGACATAGCAGGAAGCGCTAATTTCATCCGCGTCAATTACTTTGATGAACGCTCATACTGTTCAGGGTGCGAGAACAAGATAAAAGAATTACGGAAATAAAAAGCATACACCCGCAAATGCACGGCCCCCCCTCCCCGTCTGCCCCCCACCCCAAATCACACCCTCCTGGGGTCGCGCGAGCCCAGCCGCGTGGAGCCGGGCTGAGTGGCAGCTGCCAAACCCACCCCCCGCGGCAGAGCCCACAGGCTTGGAGGGTGATGGAGCATGGATCTGCATTTCCCGAGAGCGGGAATGCCGAGACGCTCCGCGTGGGGTGCCGGCGAGTCCTGTGCCGCGTGCAGCTGGGGTCCCAAGCACGCCCGCCTCTGCCTCGTGGCATCGCTGGTGGTGTTGCATGCAATGGGCTGGCAGTGGCGAATGGACCCAGTTTGAGTGAGAAAAAGCCATAATTTTAGCTGGGTGACACGTTATACCCTCTCTCACTCCGGGCATTGCTAGGCACAAGGCACAGCAGAGCCGTTCCACCACAGGGACGTGCATGTCTGTGCAAACCGTGTGTGGTTTTTCTGATGCACAGATTGGGAGCTATGGGCATATCTAACATTTTCAGACCTGTCTCTTTCCCGCTACGACCTTCTCAAACCAGAAGGAAGCAAGCTGCCCTGTGTGCTTCATACAGCTCGTCTGGATCCGAGCACGAGAGGCCCTTGGATATTAGCAGAAGTGCCAGTGCCAGTCCCAGGACGGACAGATGGATGGATACATGGCCCAGTGGTTAGATGGAAGCCCAAATCAAAGCTTTTGGTGGTAACATCCACTTGGAGATGGGGAATGCTATAGCTGTGATTACCCAGAACAAATACTGACTCCGATGTCGCTGCACACAAGAAAAGGCACCAGGGGAATACGGAGAAATGGTATTTCTGCCCCAAAATCACTCACTTTGCTAACCTCTCTCTTAGGTTCTGTGAATAAAATGGTGCGTAACAGTTGTATAGTATCTCTTCACATAGGAACCCGCTTCATGCAGGACTGAGCAAGCAGATCTCCAGGCCCATGCCTGCAGCCCAGTGGGGCTTGATTTTTGTTCGATTTTTTTTGTGCTGGTCTCAGAGATTAGTCTATGGAGAATGAGTTTGTTCTTTTGCTCAGTTGCTAGGGCCTCATTCTTTTAGCATTGCTCTTCCTCATTTGAAGAATTTACCTACTTCTGGGAGATGCTGCCTTCCTTTCCAGGACCACCTGTCCCCAGCCGGAGACCTTGCCCCATCAGGCAATCCTGCAGCAAAATGTTCTGCATCAAAGCACCCACAAGCAAATGAGAGAAAGGTAGGAATAGGATTTTTTGCTCCAATATCACTGTGTTCTACAAAGCCTGTGCATATATTTAGCCATGGGAGGTCCAGACTCTAGAAAATCCCCAAACCTCAAGTCCAAACGAAGGTGGCAGAGCCAGCCTCGTGGGAGACGAGCTAGACCTGCCCCCCCTCTGCAGGAGGATGTGCAGATGCTGGCAGTGTGGGACCTCCTTTAGGACACAGTACACAGCAGCTGAGCTCATGGGGAGGCTCTGTGAGATGCCCTAGAGGTGAGGGGCCCAAAGAGGGCTGGTGGCGGGGAGCCCCTGCTGCCAGACACTGGTTCCCAAGGGAGGTGGCATTCGCTGGAGGATTGCTGACCGCAAGCCCCTGTGGCCAGGTCAACCCTTAGGCATGTCGCAGCAGTGGAGGAAAATGTGGCTTAAGCAAAAGTCTCGCCTGCACATTTGCAGGGGGCTGGGAACGTGCGCTGGAGCGATTTCCACAGCTCAGCTCGGCAGTGGGAATTTGTTAAGTCACGGTAATTCGCCAACTCTTGGTGGTGTGATCAAGAGGCTGTCCCCATTTCCGAGCTCGCTGAGGAGCAGGTCCCTTCCGTGCTAAGACTCCTCTGAGCATCTGACGCTTACACTGCCTTATTTCCCCAGGTAGCTATCGTGGCAGGACTGCCCCTTGCGCACACCGTGGGGCATTTCAAGCGCAGCTATGTGTGTTAGAGCACATCTGCACGGTCCATGGCTCTGAGCGTGGCTTCAGCAGAGCCCGAACTGCCCTTGCACTCCTAGGGAAGATGCTCTGTGTCGGGAGAGCAGCACAAAGGAAAATCAAGCTCTGCGAGCAGGTATCCTGCCTTCCCGGCTAGCCATGAGCCCTCTCCTTCCTCCTGTCATCGTGTATGGATGCCCAGCATTTCCATGCTGATGCTGGTTGGCCTTTTTCCTTTCTTTCTGTCTCTCACACAAAACAAACCTCCTCTATCCCACGTTCTATTTTTACTACAGGTGACTCCAAAGCTTACCCAGACCAATAGGCTTCATATTTGCCCGTCTTTCTTTGTCAGCAGCATTACAGCAAATAGGTATAAGAGGAAAACAAAGGCCAGAGCCCCCAGAGCACTGCACAGCTAGGGAGGGATATAGGCCTAAAGGCAGAAAGTCTCGACCTGGGTCTGAATTCAGCTGTCAGACAGATCTGCAAGTTGGGGGGGGGGGGGAGCCCCAACTCTTTGGCTTTGCAGGAGCTGCATGTGCCCTACTCTGATGTCCCCGAGGTTCAGGAAAACAAGTGCCTGGCCGAGTTGAGTTCAGAAATAGGAACAAGGCTTTCGGGGACCAGTCTGAACTTCCAGTATCTTCTGGAGAGGATGGCTGGCGACGGAAAGGCGGACAGGCCGGGGAAGGGCTGCCTGGCCAGGAGGCAGGGCGCAGCCTTCGTCCCCTGGCCGAGGGCTGCGAAAGCTGCCGCGGGTTCGCACCCCTCTCGCACCCCTCCCCTCCTTGAGCCCGGCGGTGCCTCTCTCTCCATTGGCTACAGGGGGAGCCAAGACATCGAGCTAAGCCTGGATGCACGGTTTATCCCTGGATGGAGTTAGGCAAGAGGTATGTTGGCGATGTGCTCCCAGAGGGGACTTGCTGCCTGGTTTTAAGACAGCTGGGTCAAAGCTGTCAAATCCACAGGGAAAAAATTTCCCAGCAAAAATGGAAGTGGGACATCTCCCCTTCCCAGGGGATGGCTCTAGCAAAGGGGAGATATAACGGCAACCCTGTTAGCTTTAACCTTGCTAGGACAGGTAACGAAAGCAGGAACTTGTGCCCCCCAAACCCCAGTGAACCGTCAGCACCCGCGTGTCCTGCAGCGAGGAGTTCCCCAGCTCCGGCCTGTCCCTCCCGGCATGGGCAGCGCTCCGGCCCCGGCCCTGGCCGGCTGTTGTGCAAAGCGTGCGGGTCCTGAGCACAGGGATGGGCTCTCTCATGGTGAGGAGGGGTCTAAGTCACCGGTGCTGAGGCCAGAGGAAATGTAACATCTCCCATTTCCCTTCTCAATAGCTACCCTACAACTTACCTCCTTTTTTGCTGCACTACCTGGCTCAGAAGTCTCAGTAACTCCCAGCAAGTCTCCCTGACATACATACCAGAGCCTTCTGCGGTTTTTTGTCCAGCAAAAAGGGAAATAAAAGCAGGAGGGACTCAAATAAGAAAGAGTTATGTGAATGACAAGTTCATTGCAAATGCCACAGTTATTGCAGTACGTTGCATTAGCCAAAAAGCAAACCATCCAAAAACCAAAAACAAACATGCAATCTGAAGCCTTAAAAACTGCCTAGTGAAGAATGATTTAATTTTGGAGATAATTTTGAATCATGTAATTATTTGCTTGTTTTTTTCTTAAATTAGACTTTGTTAAGAGCACTTCAAGGGTCTTACTGTAAGTGCCAAATAGGAAAGTCTGTCTAATTAGTAATACTTTGTTTGGAAAGAATAATCCTTTTTTATTATTGTTTAGAACAAGCAAAATTGAGTTGTGCATGTAAGTGTGCGCGAGAGGGAGCGATCAATGCGTTAATGTATTTCTGAATTATGCAACTAAATATTTAAAGATGGATGTCAGGGCATGAGGTCCTGCTTTAAGTGAGCCCATGAACATGTGCTTAATTTTAAGTGGAGGCTGAGCCTGTCTGGAGGAGCCACGTGCAGCCCTGGCTGAAGGAGTCGGGCGGGAGGAGATGGAGGTGGGGAGATCTTGTTGCGTTGTCGTAAGTGGGGATTTGCAGGTGGGTTGGTCTTGCTGGGATATGAGGTTCCCACAGCAAAACCCTGCTCCCCTCATCACGTGCTTGTTGCGCACACATCCCCTACGCAGGGCTGACCTGCACCATAAGTGCCACAACTCACCCGGCACCACTCCTCCTGCGCTGGGAACATCGTGCCATGTTCAGCAGCTCCTGCTCTGCCATGGGGCGTGCTGTGGCCATCAGGGCTGCTCCTGGACTTACGAGCCGTCTGTCCATCCTCTGCCCCGGCAAACTGGCTGATGGCTCCCCAAGAGGTGCCTCTGCTCTGCTTTACTCTCTGCTCTGCTCTTGCTTGACCAGCACCTTCTTTGGAGCCAAGTCTGTGTCCAAGCCTGTTCCTACTCTTCGTTTTGCACAATGAGACATGTTTCTGGCTCTAATGCCTCCGTTCCCGGGAGCCCAGGGAAGGGATGCGCGGAGGGCACCTCCTCACCTGTGTCCGAGCTTGGGCAGAGCCTCAGCTCTCTGGTGTGACAGGCTGGCACGACATGGCACTTGTGCTTCCCCACGGCGTCTTCGAGGCACGAAGGCCCCATGCAGAGACCACCTTGCAGTTCATGACTCCTTGCCAAATACGCTGGCCGGGCCGGCTCTGCGCAGCGCTGAGAGTGAGCAGGCAGGACCGTGCCCAGCGAGACGGGGGCAAGCTGCCGAAATCCAGCAGCGACGGCCTCGCAGGCTAGCCTAAAGGTTACTGTGCAGCCCCCCTCAGCAAGGAGTTTTGGGGAGAAATGGGGGAGAGGGAGGTTGGCTGGAGCTGGAGAAGGGCCAGAAGCAGAGGCAAGCAGGCTCCCCCTCCGCTTCTTCAGCGATCCACAGGGGCTTCCCGGGCACGGAAAGCATCTCCGCCTCGCTCTGCTTCCTAGTACATCGGCTCGCTAATCCTCCCCTGCTCTTTGACCTTGTCCGTAATTCCCCCTTCCTTTGTGCAGAGCCTTCCCTTAAAAGTCTTCATCGCCCTGCACCGCTCCGGCATGGGCCAGAGGGGCCCAGGAGGGCTGCGCCGGCAGGGAACGCGGGCTGGGGGAGAAGGGCTGCCGGAGGGGAAGGATCCGTCCCTCAGCTCCGAGTGCCGGCCCCATCCCCCTTCCTCCCCCGGCTCCCTCCCGGCTCCTGCTCTCCCGGCGAACACAAAGCTGAGACTTGGATTATCTTCATTTCCATATGGAGAGCTATGTAAGCCAGTTCAATGCATGGCCGGTCATTTTGTTCACAACTTTACAGCAAGCGGGAGCAAAATCCACTGGGGAAATTAACTATTCATCTCATCTCACCTTGTGTGCACACGCATCGCTCAGTCAATACAGGCGGCCCGGAAAATAAAGCCTGCTCCCTCCCCACTCGCCGGCTCTGCTGACGGCTGCCCGGGATCGCTTCGGACTTTTTGGGGTGGGTTGAACGCTACCTTTTGGGAAGCCACGTGGGCCCCGGTCTGGGGACATGTTGGCTCCGGTTGGAGCGGGTCCCAGCTGGGGCGGTGCAGGGGGGGCATCGCTGCTGTTGCAGCGCCTCGGCGATGCGCCGCGTCCTCTGATGCCGCATCCCGCTGTGGCCGGATCCTGCACCCAGCCTTGGCCCTGGGGCCGACCCCAGTGCCATCACCTTGGGGTCCTGCAGTGCCCTGTAGCCGTGAGCAGCTCCGTCCCCATCCCTGTCGCTGTCCCCGCCGATGTCCCCGCTCCTCCTGACCTGCAGCCCCCTCTGCCGTTCACCGCCCACTCCCAGCTCACCCCTGCCGGATCCTGCAGGATTTCCCCCGGTTTGGGGGTCCGAGGGGGCCACAGGTCACCAAAATGCTCCTTCAGCACAGCTCTGCCCCCCCCCCCCCCCCCCCCGGCTCCTGGGAGCTGCCTCCCACCAGTGATGGTTGTGCTTGGGGCGGACGCGTCCTGCCCGAGCCCAGGGCCCCGGTTCTCCAGCGCTGCCGTGGCCGCCGCGGGCAGCACCCACCTGCCCGGCGCCGCGGCTGGCGAAGCAGCGCGATCCCGCGGGGCGGCAGCGCTTCAGCCGCGCTGGCATCGCCGGGGACCAGCCTGGCCCCAGCCACAGAGCTGTCCCGGGGACCGGCCTGGCCGGAGCAGCCTGGGGGACGGTGTAAATCTGCCCCCCAAGGACAGCCCTTGAGGACACCGCCAAGGGCACTCACCGGCAGCCTGAGACGCCGTGACATTTGTGTGCCACAAAATTTTATGTCATGCACTAAGGCCTCGTTAAGGGCGGCAGGATAACGGCGCGTGCTCATGGACAGGAGGTGGGAGACCGCCCCCCCCGCAGCGGGTGCGGGGGCCCTTCCTTCCCCTCCGGCCCGCGGCGTCCCCAGGGACACGAGCAGGCTGGCGGCGTGTGCCTCCCTCCAGCCCTCTGCTCCCGCTCCGGGGGCTCCCTGGGACCCAGCTCCCGCGGAGCCGGAGCCCTCGAGGGTGAGATGCCTCCGCAGGGCTCGTGGGCGCAGCCAGCGGGGCGCAGAGCCGGCACCGCGCCGCCACCCGCCGCTTCCCGGCCCTTGGCAAAACCCAGCTGGGCTCGGGCTGCAGCGGGGGCACCGCTCCCGAGCGGGGTGATGCCCCGCTGCCCCCCCGCTGCCGAGCACTAATGCAGCCATTTGCAGTTGCCAGTGCCAGCAACCGCCCGCAAAAGCCCCCAAAAGCCGCCTTTATTCCACCTCCTGCCGCCTCCGTCCTGCCCGGCTCTCGGCAGATGGAGGGTGGAGGCCGAGGGAGAGGGGAACCGGCGCGAGCGCTGCCCACATCTGCTCCTGCCTGCTTCAGGGAGCAGCCACTCGCCGCGCGGAGCTGGATTTTTTTTTCCCCCCTTTTTTTTCTTTTCCCTTTTCTCCCCCGACCCCGTCCCTCTCGCCCCGCCGCGCGGCTCGGCGCGGGGGCCGGGGCTGGCGGCAGGTCCGCGGGCCGCGGCCACAATAGCGCGCAGACCGTCTGCACTCAGCAATTGTCCGCGGCAGCCGGGCCGGGCGCCGCCGCGAATGGCGAGGAACAAAGATGGCAGCTGCTGCGCGGAGGAACAGATTTGTGGCAAATCGAGATAAAATAAAGAGGAAAGAGAAAGGAGTTGGATGGGGTGAAAAAAGCATAAAA
>PTFA01000067.1:1909521-1943290 GCA_003342895.1 Casuarius casuarius | reverse complement strand
GGGGGAAGGAGGCTGGGCGCGAGCTGTCAGTCTCCGGGAACGTCTCGGCGCTCTGATGTGGCGCCGGTGCAGCGGGGGGGAGCAAAGGGCGAAGCAGCACGAGAGAAGCAGAAAGGCTGGTGCACATGAAAAAGAAAAAAAAAAAATCATTTTCAGGCTGCCGGTGTCATAGGTGCAGATAAGCGCAGCCACCGAGGCTATCAGCGGGGCTGGGGAAGGGCGTCTCGGGCTGTGTATCGCTGCCTGTATCTCGGCGTGTGCGCGCTGTGGCGATCCGCACCTATTGCTCCAGGACGGCCTCAGCATCACCTCCGCATCCCCTCCCCGCTTTCGGAGGTGGAGGGCAGGGCTCACCCCGGGTGGTGGCGGCTGCCCTGCCGCCCCGTGTCCCTGCTGTGGGGTGCCGAGGGGCACAGCCACGCTGCCCCTGCCCGTCTGCCCCTCCTGGAGCAGGGGCGCGGGGAGGCGGCTCTGCCTCTACCCGTCCACCTCTGCAAGGATTGTGCGTGGGGAGCGGGAGTCTAACCCCGACACTGCCCCAGGGGGCAAAACAGATGCCCAGGGACTGGTTTATGCAGCTCTACAGGTGGGAAATTCAAGATGGGGTTTGCAGAGAGCTTGAAGAGATTCGTGTGTCTCCTTCCCAAGGGCTGTGTGTGCCAGTCACATGGAAGAGTTTGCACGCAGGACCTTGCCTGCATGACACTGCACGCATGAGTTTGCATGGAGGAGGCTGCATGGAAGAGGGTGTGTGCATGACTTTGCACGTGTGAGGTTGCATGCATGACTTTGCATGCATGAGTTTCCCAAACCAGCTTTGCCCGGCCACTTGAGTTTACTTCCAGTCATCGCAAGAGTTCTCAGCTCCTCAAGGTGCACCAGGAGCTATCTGGCAATTGCTGGCCTCTCTTAAAAAATTTGGCTCATGGCTTTACCTAAGGGAAAAGAGCGTGTGTTCGATGGAGGTGGCCGGGCTGGTTAGGCAGAGCAGGGCTCTCTGACCTGGCTTCCCACGGTCGCGTACAGGGTGCTCGAAGACTATGGCTTATCATCCTGAGCAAAGGGCGGATCAAAATCAATTACAAAAAACAAATTAAAAGGTGGCTGTTATAATTAAAATCTGATTTTTCACCAAAGCTGGATCTTTTTAATTTGAGTAAGTTACGTTTTGCCTTAAAAATTTAATCAAATTAAAGCTAAAGTTAAAATTATGGTAAACCTATGTTAAAGCTTAAATTTAGTATAGTCTATTGAAATTAAATTTTATATATATTTTATATATATATAAAAGATAGAAGTATGTATTTGCTGTTGAAATTTTAAAGGAAGTTACATTACCAAACCAAGGAAAGTCATCAGCTAAATACCTAAAACCCGAGTTGCTGGGGTGCTTTTTGCTAATAATGTCCTATGTGCAAAGATAGTTTTTATTTCATTTTGGTTTTCTCGAGTGGGTTGGCTCCATGACTAGTTTGTCCAAGTTGAGAAACTAATTAGAAGTTTTACAGCAGGAAAGCTTGTTTTCCTCTTCCAGCCTGTGCATAATAAACAGATGTGAGAGGTGAAGTCTACCAGTCCCCAAATCCTGACGGCTGTGGGCAATCAGTTCAATTCCCTCACTACAGGCAACACATCGCGTCTTTAAAGAAGCTATTTAAAAGAGAAAACTAGTGTTTAGGAAATGCAAGACCTTTTGTTCTTTCACACTCGGCTGATTTAAGGTTTTGTTAACATGTAAAGAAATAACTGCAAAAATCCTATTTTTGTCCATGTTTAATTGAATTCCCGTTCGCATCTAACTAGTGCTTGATATGATGTAAAAATTAATAATTGCCCGTGGAAGAGAAATGCGTAATTGACCGTTTTGCAACATATTAAGGAGCTGCTAAGTGTTAAGAATTCAAATAAATGGGATGTTGCTTAAACAAAAGCTCTTGCACGTGCTCTGCTCCCCGGTGAGCGGCAAGACGCGCCGCCCTGAAGGTCCGCGTTGGCTTTGCCATCATGCCGCCGAGGCTGACAGCCCATGAGAAGCAACCTTGACCCAAGAGAGAAATAAAGACGCGTAAACCTAAGACGAGTATCCGAATCCGTATTTCCCGCTTCCGTGGGGGTGATGGTGAGGCCGGGCTCGGGGAGGCGCGTGGGTGCAACGGGGCCAGTGGCACCCGGGCTGCTCCGTCCAGCCAAGGAGGAAGGTTTCTCAAAGCCATAAATCGCAGCTAAATTTCCAGATCTCGTTGACTTTCCCAGGGGTCTGGCAACGCGGGTTCCCTCTACGCCTCCAAAATCCGCCCTAAAGCCTCCCGCGCGGCCCCAGCCTGCCAGAGCATCGCCGTTCCCAATAAAGCCCGTTCCCCTCCCCGCATGTTCGGGCCGCAGGGAAGGGCTGGGACGGCGAGATTTTGGGTCAACGCTGCTTCCCTGCTGGCCTCGCTCCGAGCAGTGAGTTTTCGACCCTGCCGGCCCGACCGGGCTTTGCCGAAGGTTAATCAAAGCATCGCGCTCGCCCGTCCGCTCCCTCCCGCCTCGTCCCCGCTTTGTCCCGGCGGCGTCCCGCAGGGCACGGCTCCGGGTTAGTTCAAGTCTAGCCTATTTAGATAACCTTCTGGTGGGTCTATAGAGAGCAGAATATCCCTGCTGGAGGATCCCGCTACAAATGAGCCAATCCGCCTAATCTCCTTATCGTTGTCGGCCTCGGCCTCGGGGCCTGGTTATCTATGTGGATAAAAGAAAAGGGGACACCGCGCGGCACCTATCCCGGCAGAGCCCCCTCCCCTTTAATCCTGGCAGGGTCGTTTCTCCCTTTATCCCAGGATTGAAAATCCCTAGCGGGAATTCCCGGGCCTGGCCGTTCACGCCTGAGCGGGGAGGCAGAAAGGACGCGGGCAGGCTGCGCAGCACCGGGCTGCTCTTATCGCCGACACCTGGAGCGCGGGAGCGGGAAGAGGGGGCGGAGGGCTGGAAATCCCCCCGGCCCCGGCCCGGTAGGAAGGCTTAGAGGGGACGCGGGCAGCTTCCGCGCCCCTCCGGAGCGCGTCGGCCCGATAAGTCCTCTAATCATTAAGGGACAGGACTCCCCCGGGGAGCGGGCTAAGCCCTGCGCATTCCTGCCGCACACAATTAGGGCTCTTTCTCCCCCCGTCTTTGCACTGGCTCCCTCTTTCATTTCTTCCCTCCACCCTTTTGCCTTCTATTGAGCCCCCGCTCCCCCATCTTTGCCCCCACACATTTTCCTCTCTGCATCCCCATCCCTCTCCCAGCCCCCCGCTTTTGCTTTTTTCCCCGTCTCAGATTTCCCCCTTTATCCAATTTCCCACCCTGCAATTTTTTTTTGTCTCTTCCCACCTCCCATCCACTCTTTCTCCACTCCTTCCCCCCGTTTCTCGCTGCATCCTGTCTTTCCCTCTGTGTTGTTTACATCTCTCCTCCCTCTGCTCTTTCTCCATCCTTTGCTGGTTTCTCCCTTTTCTCTCTCTCTCTCACCCTCTCTCTCCGTTTGCTCTTTGTCAGCCTGTTCTCCATCCCTCAGTCTGCCTCTAATTTCTGATTAATATGTTCTTAGCCAAGGAAAAGAGAGAGAGAGAGAGAAAGAGAGAGAGAGAGAGAAAAGAAGGAATCTTCTAAATAAATCATTTAGTCATGTGAGGAGCTAATCTCCAAGTGACGGCCTGTGTTTATCTAGTTTTTAGCAGTGCATGTTAAATAGTGATATGGGACTAATTTTTTTTCCGCTGGAGCTGCTGTGAAGGGATTTTTAACTTCATTTCCCAGCAAGAAAAATGGTGAAAGCAGAGATAAGGCCCCCGAGCAGCTCCCCCCCTGAACTGTTAGCCAGTGCAATTAAACAACACGCAGCAGAAAGGGCAGCCGAGCAGAGGTTGCCAATTATTGACGCCTTTCCCCCGCAAGAGACACCGGCGTGCTGGGCTCTGCTCCCGCGCCGAGGCCCGGCCACCCCACCGGAGAGGTCCTGCTGCCCCGCCGGGCCTGGCACCGCTCTCCGCCACCTCCATGCTGCGTGGCCTTAGTCATGTCACTTAATGAACGTGGAGTTAAGCCCTTCCTCAGCTCCCCGGGTCCTTCCACAAAATGAGGCACCTGGTGGCATCTCCGCTGGGGTTTGCGTCTGGCTGGAGAAGTATCAAAGCTTCATGCTGGCCCAAAGACACCCCTGCGAAAGGCACACAGAGAGAGGTGGGGGGGCAGGGGGGGCCTTGTGGCTTCCCAGCTTGACGAAGGGACGCAGGAGGGAAGCTGGGCATGGTCCTCCTGAGCCAGGAAAAAGCATCCAGGATGATTTATCAAGCTGCAGTGAGCAAGGCAGGGCTGGCTCCAGGCTCTGCAGCAGCCCAGGGCAAGTGAGGAGGGCTGCACTGGGGCTTGAGGAGGGTCTCCCCTTTCTCCCACCATCTCCCAGGCTAAATCCCCCTCCAGCTGATGTGATCTCCAAGCCAGGAGCTTCTCCCAGGCCCAGCATCCCTGCAGCTTTCCCACGTCCAGATGCCCCTCACCAGGGCTGCTTCTCGACCTCGCCACTGCTTTTGGACAGCTGCAACCAAACTCTTATTCCTAGTCCTTTTTTTTTAGCCCTTGAAAGATAGTCTAATTTTTCTTGATGTCCTATGTGGTTCTCCTGTGTTGAGGTGCACCTTGTTGGTACACGTACTCTGAAGCATCCTATCCTTGGTCCTCCTGAGGGCCTTAGCCCAAAGCAGTGGAAAGGATGGCCTGGTGGTGGGGAGAAATGCTCTGCATTTGGTCTATCTGAGGCTGTTTATAGGAGGCCAGTTTGGTAACGAAAAACCTTATTTTGAAACAAAGAGTTCAAATATTTCACTTGGAAAATGGCCAGATCCAAACAGTTAAACCTTTCTGGGGAAAACACTTTCCCCTCCCCCCTCCCCTGAAACATTTGAGAAATCTGACCTGGCTTTAGAGATCTTTCTGGATCTCCCCCTCAAGATAGCCTTTTTTAACATACAGTTTGCTCACCTTTTTCATATGACTTTACCTCTGAGTATTGCTGAATGGTCGCAGCTCCACAAAGCCTTAGCTGAAGCCAATTGTAAAGTCATCCGTTGGCTTAGTCAGGAACTTGTATTCCAGAGGGGCAAAATGTTTCCGGTTTGGTCCCCTCTGCCTCCCTTGAGCAACCTTTCCTGCCCCTACATTCACACTGATAGATCATAAACCCTTTCACTTCTCCTACCTCTTTTTTGGGGGAAAAAAATGGACAGGTCATGGATGCTCTCTGAGTGGGGTAACTATTTCCCCCTCACACAGATAACAGCATAGTCAAGCAGAGAAGAAGGAGACAGTGCCAAACCCCAGCCCCAGAGGGGCAGATAGGTAGAGAAATGGTGAGAGAAAGAGGGTGGGGGCAATCTTTGTAGCTCAACTTTTTGGAGGACCTTTCCCTTCTTCAGTAGGTTCTCAAGATGTTCTGCAGCCCCAGGAGCCCTGCTTCTCCAGAGCAGCTGTGGGAAAGCACTGGAAATCACCACCTCTTCACGTGACATAGGAGCTTTCCCTGGAGCAGCGGAAAGCCCATGGAAACCCCTCTTGCTGCAAGGTGGGAGCTGCCCGGACCTTCGCTCCGGGCCACGTCAGAGCCTGCTCCTGCCGCCGGCCGGGGCTGAGCGCCGGGGCAGCGCTGGGCTGTGAACGAGGGCTGGATAATGAGTGGGCAGGAGAGCCAGCTAATTTCCGCAAAGAGCTCGGAGGGGGAGCCCGCAAGCGATTGCAATTAAGCCCTGAGCATTAAAAACACGGTAATAAGGGGCTACGTAGAGGGGAGGCAGAGCGGTAATTTAAATGATAGCCAGCTCAAATATGGAACGTCTAAATGTTCTCTCCGAGAGATTTATACGTACGCGGGCCTACCTCAGTCATTTATTTAGTTAACTAGCTCCTTATTGGTGTATCTGCCCGCTCTGCCTTTCGAAAGAGAGGCGTGAAGCGAGCCGCTGGTGGCAGGCAGCCGGGCTTCGTGCGGCCGGGTGCTCGGCACAGGGATGTCCGGCCGAGAAACGTCCCGGCTCCCGCGTTTCCACCCCGGTGACCTCTGAAATCCTCTGCTAACGGCCCAGGGAGGGGGTCCGGGACTGTCCCAGGCCGCGAGGGTGAACACAGCCACCGGCACAGCAGCTGTCTGCCCTTAAATGCGTCCTCGCCCGCGCCGCGGGCTGAGCCTCCTTTGTCTGCAGCCAGCCGCTTCCCTCCGCCCGCCTCATCTTACGCGGAGGAAAAAATCAACAGGAAAAAAAAGCAGGATTTCTCCCCACTTCCTGCTCTTCGGTTTGAGGAAAACCTGCTCTCGCACACGTGCCGGGGGAGAGCGCTTGCTGCAGCTCCCCTCCCGCCCGGTCCCCGAGACGGATGCTGGGCCAGTGCGGTCCCCGGGTTTCCCGCACGCTGCCAAAGCCTGGGAGGCTCCGTGGGAAAGTGGGGCCTCCTTTTCCCACCCATCCCGGTGCGGGGAAGATCGGTGCCAAAGTCAAGCAGAAGAAAAAGGACCCATCAAAACCACAGCAACAGGGACATTTCACGGGGGGGAAAAGGGTGATGGAGCGCACCGAATTCTCCCTCCCCTCGCCGGCTCCTCCGGTTTCGGCGCCGAGACCCCCTCCATGGCGCACGCTGCCGGCCCTCGCGCGTCGCGGCGGCTCGCCGGGCTCCTTCGCCTCCGCCCCCGGCTCTTCCCCCTCCGGCAGCTTCCTCGGGTGGGTTCGCGGGAACAGCTGTCAGCGAGCCGAGATCTAATGGCTGCCTGGAGAGCAGTTAGTGGATAATTAATATTTGCAGCACAGAGCTGTGATTGCTCTACATCTTCCTCCTGACAGCGGAGCGGGGAGGCAGCCCGTGCCACGAGGCAGCCCGAGCCCGGCGCGTGGAGCGAGACGGGGAGCGCGGGTCGGCTCCGGCCCCGCTGCCCGAAATATTTGGCGAGCCCGTTGGCCACCACTAGCATCGCCCAAAGCGCCTGGCAGCAGCACAGCCAAACCTTTTCCCGGAAAAAGCAACCCAATCCCCGCAAAAACCACTGTGCTTGAGATAGCTCCCCCTCATCCCTGCTCTGAGGAAAGAAAATATACAGCCCAGATTTAGACCCAGGCTTGCAGAAGCAAAGAAATCCCCCGCTGAGGACAAGCCTGCCACATCTGCCGTCACCCTCCTCCTCCTCACCGCGCTGGAGCGGCGGGTGCGGGCGGGAGACGACAGCCTGCGCGGCCCCGCGAGGAGAGCGGTGGTCCACCCCGAGAAACCTTCCCGGGCCCAAAAACAAGGCAAGGGCATCGCGAAATTGGAAGAAACAGCTTTGAGCTGGCTGATCAAGGTAGAGAGGCCTGTGCTCGGTCACCGTGGGATTTTACCCTCAGAGAGCTGCGGGGCTGTGAAAACACCCCTCCTTTTAACCCATTTTTTTTGTTCTTTGCGGAAAAGGCAAAGAATACAAGTAGAAAAGGGCCACCAACTCCCCGTGCAAAAAAATCAGCCAGTTCGCTTCCCCGCCCTGCAGGTACGTGGGATGGGGATGTTGTGTGCACCGAAAAATGCTTGTGAAAAGCGCTGGGTGGTGCAGAGGAGCCCTGCAGCCCCCCCCGCGCCCCGGGGTGCTGAGCCCCGGCACAGGGCTCCTGCTGCAGCCCCCGCGGTGGAGCTGGCCCAGCAGCTGCAGACGGCCGGGCTTGTTCAGCGAACGGCGAAAACTCAGAGCGGCTCCTCCTGCTTATAGAGGAAAAAAAAAAAAATCCTGTTAGGAAACAGCTCCTGGTTTCGGTAGGGCTGGGAAAGGAGCAGAGAAGGCGGCACAAAGCGTCACCGTTTCTCTCTAGAAATCCGGGGCGTGAGCACGTCACCAGCGACCACGTGCGCTTCGGTGCCCTGCACCGAGACAGAGCTGGCGAAGGGGACGACGGGGAAGGGCAAGGCAAAGCCCGAGGAAAGGGATTGCTTCCCGTCGGGAGCAACGAGACGTGCCAGGACGCTTCGGGGAAGGCCCAGAGGGGTCTGACAACGGAGGTTTATGAAATCTGGAGCACAGGTTTTTATCCTACAGCCTTTCATCCTATGGGATAAGGCGACGTTGCACGAAGCCGTCAGGGACAGGCTCGAAGGAAACGAAAGGGGCTGCAGGCACGCGGCCGACCCCCGAAACCTGGTGCTAGGTGGAAATGCAGGTGCTTGCGGGCTACACAGACGACCCTTCGGGCTGCTCTGGCTATTCGGCTTTTCCCTCGGGCTAAGCCCTGGGCCAAGCAGAAGGCAATTCTGCTTTCCCAGCAGCGGATAAACGCCGTCCCCGGCTCGGCGGGGAGGCCAAGCCGCGGCGCCCGGGCAGCCCCGTCCCTGCCGCTGCCAGCGGGAGCCAGCCCTGCTCCACGCCAGGCCCCCCGCTCCCGCCCGCCCCCCGATAATCTGCAAAAAAGCAGGGCGAAAAGGAGGGGGAAAGGAAAGAAAAGCCTCCATCCAGCAGGCTGTGCTTCTGCTATCGCTCTTTACTATCGTTGTTTTCTTATTTTTTTGGCGACGAGCACATCCCGCCGTCTCTGGCTGCGAGCGGTTTGCCGCAGCTCGCGGCATGCAGTTAATTCCCCGAGCTGTTTAATTTAACAGCCTCTGAACATGCAGACACAACGCTGTAACTTGGCTCTTCGCAGAGCGGCCTCGGTACCCAGCCAACAAAGCGCGATGCTGTCCTGGGGAGCCGCTCCGATCCCGCCGCGTCCCGCTCCCTCTGCTGGCAGCGGCTCCGGGCACAGCCGGGCCGGCGAGCGGAGCCTGCGTCGCGCAGCCGCACGGCCACGGCGGGGTCGGCAGCTCCGAAGGAAAAGAGGGACGTTTTCCGCGGTGGCTGGGCCGCCCAGCCTCAAGGAGACGGGATACGCTGGGAAATTCAGCTGCTATCGGGAACAGCTTCCTAAGGCATCAAGGAGGACGGACCACGAGCCCGGATGACAGCAGAAGCCTTGGTGCCATGGGAAGCCGGACTGTGAGTCCCATCCCACGGCTCCTTCTCCGACGGGCTGGCCGAAGCGCACCCATGCCAGTCCCTGGTGCACATTTATTTTCCGTGCCGTCTTGCTGTGCCCGGAGATGCTGCCGATGGCACAGAGGCAATGTTGCTTCTAGCGCTGCTCCGCCGGTGGCAGCAGGCTTGCGTTTCACCTGGCCCTCGCGTGCAGGCACGGCTGCCTTCCCGCCGGCCTCCGAGCGCTCCTGAAAGTATTCCCAGGATGAAAACTGCTGTTCTCCCCCCAAAAAACTGCTGGAAGCTCACACAAGACCCTGCGTATTGGATGAGAACAGCAATAGCTACGAGCCTGGTTTGCAGGGATGGGTGAAGCACCCGGCGCCGGCGCCATGGGGGCACGAGGAGCCGCGGGAGCCTCCTGCGAGAGGCGCTGGGATTCGGTTCCTGTGGAAAGCAAGGAAAGAAGGGGCCGATCCTCCCCGGTCAGCACGATGCACCGAAGCTCGGAGACACGGACACGGCTGGGCTGTGCGTCCTACCGACCTGGCAGCGGCGAGCCCAGGGGTGCCTGGCGGCAGGACACCCGCCCAGACCTCCGGCCCCCCGCACCACTGCCACCACCACCACCACGGGGATCCGGACCTCCCCGGGGAGAGACGGACTCGGCATAAGGCCCCAGGACGTGCAAGTCGGAGCTGCGCCCTGCTTTTGAGGAGCACCATCGGTGGCTTTGCAAGGGGGGGGGGGGGTCCTTGCCTCAGTTTCCCCATTTGGACAATGTGGCAGCATCGCTCCTCAGGCACCCCGTCAGCATGATAAAGCTATTTGCCTTCACCTCAGGGACGGATGCCAAGGGAAAGCCTGACACTAAAGTCTCCTCCTGGGATACAGCTAGGCTTTTCGACAGGTGCAGCGCTAACTACAGCACTGAGGGGCTGCCCAAGACATGGGAACGCTGATAATTAACAGTGGCTAATTGCAGACTCCGGGGCTCTCTGCAGTGTCAGTCGAGGGGAGCAAACCTGGCAGGGCAGAGGGTGCGGTGGGCACAGTGAGGGGGGATCCCGCTGACGGGAGCGTTATCCGTGGCTCTGCCACCGCCTGCCCACGTGGCCTTGGCCATGTCCCGCGATCCAGCCCTTCTTGGTTCCCCCTTTCCAAAATGGGATGAACAGCCCCTCTCCGCCCAGCGCCGGCACCGGGAAGGGCCAGGATGGAGTCACAGTTACCGCTCCTGGTTTGGTGGTTTATTGAAGAATTACCGTGTTTTGTTATTGCTTTGTTATTGTTCTTGACCTCCAACATCACGATAAGAAAATTAAAACAGCAGCATTCAAAAAAAAAACAAAACCGCACACACCATCACTTGGGGGGGAAACAGGAACATTTTCAACATGATTATTTCCAAATAAAGCCCCCAAAGTCCAGAAAATTTCTGCCAACACTCTCCATTGCCTAAAAAAGAAGGGGAACGCGGCAGCCAAACGCCGCTCGGTTTTGGCGCGAGCCCGCAGCCCCCCGAGCCAGCGCCGCGGCAGGCTGTCCCCAGGGTCGCCCCAGCCCCCAGCGCAGGGCGGCCGGCAGCCGAACGCGCCGCAGGACCCCCTCTCGCTCCGACGTCGGAAGCGGCCCCAGGTCGAAGCCGCTCCAGCCCGTGCCCAGAAATAGGCCACCGAAGATGAATCGTTTTTTTCCCCCTAACTGGGCCCGATGTTCCCTCGTTTCTTCCTTGAAGCCGGAGAGCTTCGCGCAGGGCTGTCGCTCACGGGGCTGCGGTGTCCCCTCTGCTCTGCCCCTCCGGGCTGTGGGGCGCCGCGTGCCGGAAAGCAGCCAAAGCCACCGGGAGCACTGTCATGAGCTGGACAGGTCTCAGCACCGCCCAAAAGCTGCGGGCCCTGGGACCGTGACTTGGGAGGAAAAGCAAAGAAAAAGGAACAGAGGAGGATCGAACCGGAGGGGAGGAGCGGGAGGGTAACGCGCAGCAGCCCCTAAAATGAGCGAAGGTCCTCGCTCTTGCTAGAAGACGGTACAGAAAGGCGCCAGGGCCCTGCAAAGGGGCCGCAGGGAAGGATGTGCCGCCGCGGGAGCCGTGCCCGGCACGTGGAGCTGGAGTCCCAGCAAAGCGGCCGAAAGGATGGAGAGGCCACGGAGAGACAGGGACATCACCACGCTCGGCCAGGACGATGCATCGGGACAGCAGCAAACCCGACGCTTTGGTTTTTGCACCATGCCCGGTTCCCGGTCGGCCATCAGCCCCCGGATTAAAAAACCCCCAAATCCCGCGCGCCGCCTGCGAGCGGGTGCCAGCCCGCTGCCTGTGCGGAGGCGGCGGCTCGATCCGCCCGCCCGCGGTATTATCCCTCCAATTCCTGCCGCGCGCCCCGAGCGCCTCGGCTGGCGCCCGTGGGAGCGCGCACCCATGGACGAGCGCCTTATCTCGGCGGCTCCGTGCAGGACAAGGCTGGTTCACTCCTCCCTCCCTAACCCTCTTAGACTTAATCCCGTCTTTAATGCCGCTTGGAACGGGGCTTTGAGCGACTCCGCAGCCCAGCCGGCGCTGACCTCTCCGGCGGCTCCCGCATGCCCATTCGGAGAACTCCGGCTCTCAAAGCGATAACGGGAGCCCGGCAAATCCTCGCCAGGGAGCTAAAGCGATTGTCACGCCGAGCGGAGCTGGCCGGGGAAGCAAACTTGGAGCGGCCTCCGGCGGGTGGCAAAGCCCCAGCGGGGGGGCCGGGGAGGGCCGTGGCTGGGTTTTGCCCCCCGGCCCCAGCAGCGCCCACGGCTCCCGCGTGGGAAACGAGGAGATGTTGCCATTTTGCTCAAAAGGTGTTGGTACAAAGTGCTTAAAGGAATGGTATCGGCCGCCTTTCCGCCAGCCTGGTGCCCGCGTGGTGGGTGCCCGGACTCCTGGGCCCATCTCTGCCGCAACCGGCTCCCCTGCGCCAGCTCAACACCCAGGAGCCCATTTATCCACCCCAATTTCACCGTGAGGTCACCCAGCATGAGGTCCCCTGAGCACCTCCAGGGCTGGAGCATCCTCACCTGGGGCCCTGAGCAACCACTGGCCCCCACGGCAACCCCCCCCCCCGGGGCCGCCGGCACCTGCGCGCGCCCCGGCAGCCCCGGGAATTGACACCTTTCTGTTCCGCTTTAAATTAATCAAACCCCGAGTCCCTATATTAATACTGTGGTGGGAATTAAAATCATGCGACGCATTAAAGATGTAATTTAAAATTAATAACTCATAATTATTTATCATGGCGTATCAGCGGGGCTATGAATTTTCGCTTCTCGCCCAGTGTTCATTTCCTTTCCTTTCCTCCTTTTTTTCGCCTCTAATAGCTGCCGGACCGTTATGGATATCCGCGAGTGATTTTTGGAGATGCTGAGCTTAGGATATAATATGATCAAAAAAAAAAAAAAAAAGAGAGAGCGGGAGAAATTAAAGTATTTTTCAGGGGCGGATGGGAGGAGAGAGCCTGCACTGTGCTAAGTTGGTACCAAGGAGAAGTAATGCATAAAAAAAAAAGGGGGGGGAACAAATTGAGCTAGTTTCCTGGAAGTCCTGCCCGGGTGAGAAGGGACGGGACACCAGCGACGGCGACGCCGTTGGAGGCCAGGCGACATCCCAGGCTCTCCGGATTAAATTGCTAGCGACCCTGCTGCGGCGGGCAGGGCTCGTTCACACGGGGCGCGAGCTGGGGATAGCGGCACGCTGGGGACGCGGATGAAGCGAGAGCCAGGGCGAGGTTCGCCCGCTCGGCCGCCAGAGCATGTCGGTGCTCTGATGCTTTCCCTCCCGAAAAAACCCAAACTCTCCAACCAGCTGGTTTTGCCAGCGTGGGGTCGGTGCAGCTCTGGCCCCAGCTGGCACCCAGCCTGGCGACCCTCCGCAAGCACTGAGCCAAAAACATGTATTTTCCCAGGGTCTGGCGCTTTAGGGGGAAACCAGCGGGTGCTGGAAGGCCGCCGACGCTCGCGAGGGTGCCCAGCCCCGACCGGCGTCCCCTGAAACGGTCTGTTTGTTCCTAGAGCATCCAAGTACGGGCGTTTACTGCTCCCACTCAGCCATTTTACAGGGCAACGCACAGAAAGCACAGGCGAAACCGAGGGGAAAGGCAGGGAGAGCAAAACCCGCCGCCCCTATAGACCAGCCCCGAAGTCTTCTGCTTTCCTCCCCCCTTAGCAAGTAATGATGGCAGAGGGAATAAAAATGCCCAAATCCCCCAAAGCAGTTGGTTAACGCTTGCACTGGGCGGGGGGAATGGATAGCTCTGTCTCTTTAAAAATAAATAAATAGATAAAGACTAAAAAAAAAAAATGCAATAAGTATATGCAAATGTGTTGAGCCGAACATCGCTGTCTGTGAAACAGATGAGGGAGAAAGTGCTTGAAGCTAGAGAGGAATGAGGCAGCCAGCGCTGACCCCGGGGTTAATAATTTTTACTTCTCCATCTCATTCCCTCCATAAAAAAAAAAAAGAAAAAACTACCGGGGGAGGTGGCTGGGGGAAGGGAAGGGAGCGCGCAAGGAGGGGCGCGCGGCCGGCGGGGGAGCGCTCCGCAAAAGGGTATTTACCCGCGCCGCAAGGCCGGGGGGGGGCCGGGTCTGCGCCCCGGCTGGGGCAGCGCGGGGGCCACGTTGGGCAACGAAACGCATGGAGTATTTTGACTTTAGCAACGCTGGTTTTGTCTCATATTTATCACGTGAGCTTTTCTAGTAACGTAGCAAACAGCGGGGAGAGCCAGGACGACGGAGAAAACGTTCCGACTTTGGCAAATGCAACAATTCAACGATCTCCCCCAGATTCTGCAGAAACCGTTGCCGTGAAATGCTTTGTTTTACCCAAATCAACACTTCCCGATGGAAAACTGATCCAGCGCAAATTTCCACCAGCTTCAGTATCCTTTATTTTTATGCCACGTGCCTGGATGTACCCATTGCTGGTAAAGGCGCTCTGCCGGATTCGAGAAGTTTTATATGTCGCATCCAAACGCCCCGGAAAGGCACCTTAAAAATCAAGAGTTGTGGGCAGAGGGTAAAGCCTCTGCACCTCTGCTCCCACCTCGGCTGCACTAAATCACGGAAACCTGCTCAACTTCACCTCCCAGCTGCTCCCTCCGGAGATCGGATCGCACCAGGGCCGCGGACAGGTTCGCTTCGCTTCGCCGTCGTTGCGAATCGGCCCAGACCAAAGCAGCCTCCGTTTTCACAAACTTTTCACAAAACCTTGCTGCGCCCCAAGTAACCGATCAGCCAGTTTTGAGGCTTTCTAAATCAAACCAAAATGAAAATTCATGTCGGAAGAGCCTTGGATATTGCCCTAATAATTTAAAGGAAAAGGTAGCAGAGCAAAATGAAGCGTAGACTTTGCTGCCCCGTTTCCGCTGCAAACAAAATGGGTTGAACTCCTCAATAAAACTAACGTTTCTGTTTTCCTTATAGCCAGGCCATGTTTTTAGTTACAAAAAAGTCACGTTTACTCCAGCCACCAACAGCGAGGTCGAGCTAATGCGCCTAGGGATGCACAGCTGGACGTGGGCAAAACGAAACACCCACCTGGATGCTGGGGAAAGCCCCGAATTATTATTTCTGACCTCCACGTGCCTGTAGAGAAGCTGCCCAGGAAACTTTCTCCCAGCTGCCGCGGCCCACGCACACCGTTAGCACCCGGCACTTGGCCACGCGTCCCCCGTGGGAAGGCTGACGGCCGCGGGGCGCCCGAGGCGGCTGCAGTTTGCTTTTAGGGGTCCTTCCCGAGCAGCCCCGAGGCTGCAGGGTTGAATCCAGCACGAGCGGGGCCGTGGGTGCCTCCAGCTGAGCAGTGGGATACAGCGAGGAGGATGGGAATAAGGGTGCTAGTCCCTGTCCAGTGCCATGTACGATGCATAAGGAGGGGTCTGAGCTGCAGCCGGGGCAGATCCAGGGTCAACACGTCGAGCAAAGCAGTGCAATGGTCCATCGTGGGGAAGGACCAGGTTTTCCTGGCCAGGTTTGGTATCGCTCTGCCAGGGATGGTTTAGGGTGAGCGGGTCCTGCTTTAGCTACACATCCTCCTGCTTTAGCTCGACAGCCTCCCATCCCGGGCTCCTCCCTGGCTGGAGAGAGGGTCACCGCAAAGTGCAGCAAGGCTCAGGGCAGTGCAAACCCCGCAGCCCCAGGAAGGGCAGCACCGCTCGCCGCTTCCCCGTCCGTCCCCATGGGGTGACCCGAGCACCCACGGTGCTGCCCGTGCCTGGCTGGGGGACGGGATGGGGGAGGCTCCACGGAGCAGGGGGCAGCCCGTGGCCAGCCCCAGTGGCCCAACACCCAGGGCAGCCTCTGCCCATCTCCCTCCCACCCGTGCACGGTGCTGCGCAGGGAAAGTCGTGGGCCTTTGCAGCAGCAGAGTGGTCAAGGGAGCTTGGGAGGGAAAAAACCTCCCTCTGCTTAACCCTTTTGCCAGGGTGAGGCAGAGGAAGCACAAGCCGCCATGGTCCATCTTGTGCTAAGGTGGCATCTCTCAGCCAGGAGGGTCCCCGTGCCGCCGGGACACCTGAACGCAGGGGCCAGGCTGGCTGCAGGGCAGCATCCTCGCCCCAGCCTGTGCAACCTGCCTCCCCCCCCCGACACTCCGGTTCCCTCCATCCCCCATCTCAGCCTGAGCAGCACAAACACAAAAATGCCCCCGCCGGCACCAGCCCCTTGGCAGAGCCGGTGACCCCTGCGGGAGGGGGTCTCGCCGCCGAGGAAGCGCCTCCCGCACCCCCGCGCGCGGGCGCGAAATGGAAGCAGCAGATCGATCCCGCGTGTGCCAAGCTGACACCGAGGCTCATTAGGGGTTAGTTTTCATCCTCCTGCTCCCTGGCAGCCTTCACATTATCCCATAAAATTTATTTACTATTTCATGAATACATAAGCAGCAGGCAAACGCCGGCTTTTTATATATTTACACTGTATATATTTCACGGGAGAGTTATGTATGTCTCTGAGGCAGAG
The DNA here is from genome assembly GCA_003342895.1 of Casuarius casuarius. Lineage (NCBI taxonomy): Eukaryota > Metazoa > Chordata > Aves > Casuariiformes > Casuariidae > Casuarius > Casuarius casuarius. The sequence goes on along the minus strand of PTFA01000067.1, from coordinate 1,927,332 downwards.
TGGAGGGAGCGAGAGGGGAGCAGGAGCAGAAGGAGAAAGCAGCTGTGAGAAAGCAGGGAAAAACGGAGGTGGGGGAGGACGGGGGGACGGCTCGCGCGGGCTGCAGCCGGCTCAGGGTGCCTGCTGCTGGCCCCACGGGATGGGGATGCGGCCGCGGGGACGTGTGAGGTGGCACAGGCGGACAAGCAGTGGTCCAGAGCATCCTTCCCCCCGCGGCAGCGCTGCCTGGGCGGTTGAGGACCGCCTCGGACAGCCTCTCCGGCTACCCCAGCAAGTCAGGCACCATGCTCGGTGCCTCCCAGAGCCCATTGCGTGTCCCCAAGCCGAAGCGGTGGCATGCCATTGCCAGCCTCTTCCTAACACAGGGCCGGGCTCTCCCAGCTGCGAAATGACATTCAGCCCCACAACGGCATCCCAAGCTCCCTGAGGAGCTCCAAGACAGGGTTCAGAGGACCAAGGTCCAACCACGGCACGCACAGAGCTGGAGCATCGCACGCAGTGCTTCCTTGCCCGACCGCTACAGAAAAGCGATACCTCCATAAAAGCACACCCAGAAGCACAGGCATCACCACCGGGCCCAGCTACCTTGCAGCGAACAGTCACGCCATCCCATTTGCACCCGCGCAGGCCCAGTTTCCACCACAGCAAAGTGCCAGGCAGGAGGCAGCCTTCAATTGATGGACCAGATTTTTCCTTCAACAGCTGGCTCCTGTCTACCACCATCTCCTCTGTCAAACTTGAAAAAAACCAGTCTACATGTACTCAATATTCAAGAATCACTTAATTTTGAATGTATTAAAGTCCTGTGGCTGTGAAGTCAATCACGATTTTTGTTTCAGGGGGCGACAGGGAGAAACTGGAGACAGGGGACTTAGTTTGTAATGCTTCGGCTTGGCAACACCATATATTTCTTTACAATCCAGCTGTGATGTTTGGATTAACCCCACAAATTACAAGAGGATTGATTGCAGTCTCATTTGTTTTTCCCTCGTTTGCTCTGCATTCAGCCTGGCCAGAGGAAAAAGATCCGTCACTCTCATTTTCTGTTCGGAGGCAGGTTGACTCCACTGCTCATCTGCTGTGGTTGCCAGCGCTGCGGAAAAATAGTTCAGAGCCACAGAAATAAACATTTCTTGCTTTAAGCTGGTAGATTTAACTCCTGAGGAATGTGCTTGGAGGAACCTAACTCTATCTAACCATGACTCCAAAGCCACTTCACACTAGCCAGGTAACGCTTTATGGGAGGGAGCGCAGGGAAAGCTCAAGAGGCGTAGAAGTGCCTCAACATCAGAGCCCTTGGTGGGACCAGCTCTGTGGCACCTGGCCGGGAAGAGGCAGCACCAAGCTACCTAGCAAGGACAGGGCCAGCTTCGCTCTTGGCACAGGTAGGCCCTCACCATCCTCACAGCCTTTGCACAGGAGGCCAGAAGAGAATTAGTGAGCATCATCCTCTGCAACAAGGACCACACGATACAAGAGCAATAAAAATAGCATCCTGCCCCACAGTCAAGGGGCAGACGCTCAGTGATCTGAAGCCAAAGCGAGGAGAGCACTACACGATAGATGTAGTGGGCGAGGAGCACAACACAATAGATGGGATCCACACAGACCATCCTTCTGATGACACAAAATTCAGTCTTTGCTACAGCCACATTTTGGAAAGCTTTCCCCCGCACTCGTGGTGCAGGATGGTGGGCAGAGGGCCCGAAGCGGTTCTGCATGCCCGGAGGAGGATGAGCTGTGAACACCGGGGTGCTGGTGCCAGGGGCAGGGCATGGCAGGACACCGCAAGCTATCTGGAACTGGGTACTGCAAAGAGGGAGCTGAAGGCTGCTGGATGAGTGCACAATTTTTCATATTTAACCCTGGAAGTCCTCCCACTATTAAACAAAAACTGTTACCAGAGGGCCACCAAGTTTGGCTGGAGACGAAGCCAGGCTTGCGTTACTCCTCCATCACAGGGGTGGTGGCTACGTGCTTCCCGCAACTCTTTCCCATCTTGTTTATCTAGTAGTAATGAAAGGTTCGCTCATACTTCAGGTTTTCAGTGAAGCAAACAGGAAGAACCAACAGAATCTTCTTCCTCCACCCACTTGCTTTCCATCCCCAAAGATACAGAAGCATCCTCTTCTCAGGCCTCTACCTGTTAGCCAAATTCAGCAGAAGTTTGGTCCATGGGCTCGAAAGGGGACGGAGGGAAGGGCGAGCAGGCTGCCGGGTAAGCATCTTCCCCTGGGAACCAAGCTGGAGAGCAGCACAGACCCCCATTTCCTTTGTGCACATAAGAAGAAAAGCCTGATGGTGTTCATTTTAACTGTTCAGCCACTTGTAGCCTGATGCCATTAGAGAAAATAAATAGACAAGAGCCACTCGAATGATACGTGCAAAGAGGAGACAGGAACCGAGACAAAACAAGTGCTGGAAAGACAGAAGGAGGCACTATGGCTTAAAAAAAAGGAAAAAGAATGACAAATATCTACTTCTGCTTCATCTGCTCACGAGCATTTATCCTTCCCTTTCTCTGCGCCCCTGCGCGGGTGAGGCGTGTTGCAAAGTTGGCAGCAGTCACCATAAAATTCCCTTTAAAAGGCTGCGTATAGTAAAGTCTCCCTTGCAGACGTTAGCAGCGCACCAGAAAGCGGAGCCGAAGTGTCAGCTAGGGGACAGATGGACCGGAGAGGGCGGGCTGAGGCCTCGCGTGCGGCAGACTGGCCCCGCTCCCGCGGGCTGGCCCTGCTCCTTCACCCCCGGGCTACGTCTGGCCATCGGGAAGCTTGTGCCTGCCCCGCTAAAGCCAGACGCATCTTAAAATCAAGATGTTGGTTTTGCTGGTTCAAATCCTTCGAAAACCCCAAATCTCTTCTTTGCCATTAGAGGGATGACCAGCTTGAATATTGAGACCTGCCCTCCGCAGAGCCATGCCGGCCAGCAGCAGCTTTGTTTCTGCATCTCCAAATCTTGCTTGATGAAGTCTCGATTCAACCTTTCCATCAGGCCTTTGTAGTTTGAACTTTGATGCACTGAAGCTGCTCGGCCCTTTCTGCGCTAAGAGCCCCTGCGCTGCGGTACAGCGTGTGGCCCCACTTGTCATGCAGCGCCGGGGCAAAGCCTTCCTTGGAGATGCTCGCCCCTTCCCCACTGTCACAGCCGACGTGTCGGCTCCCTCCTGCACCACGTGTGCACGCCAGGAGCTCGGGGAGCTGAAAGGCAAAGGAAGAGCATGGGGCCAGAGCTGGTTTTCTGGAAGTTGGCAGCATCAGGGCACAAGAACTGCTCCAGCCCACGTGAGATCCCTGCTCCTGGAGCGGCATTTTGGCAACCACCTAACAGGCACTAGGGAGCTGCTGCATTGGCACTTGCCACGGTACCTTCCCGTAGTCCTCCTTACCCTTYGGTCCATCCACAAAGCAAGTCACCAAGTGACCGAGCAAAGGCCGTGTCAGCTGCCGCTAGTGCGCAGGGCTCCGGCGAGGGCCTCTCCAGCGAGAGCGGGGGCGGGCGGAGGAGCAACGAGGTTGGCTACAGCGGGGAAACGCCTGCCCGGGCTTCTGAGTGCCAGATGTGTCACGGCTCTGRGGAGAGCTACATCCATCTGCCCTCTGACAGCAGGACACTTTTCATCCTGTCTGGGCGAAGGAGTTGCCCTGGAGCCTCAGCAGAAAATTAGCAGGGGGAAATCGGGCATCTTATCGGCAGTGTGTTGTCTACCACTTCCTTCCCAATCCTGCTTATCTCAGCGGAGAACCTGACCCACGTGCTCGGCTGTGTCTGTGCAACCCCAGAGCACATCCCCTGCAGCGATACCCATCCCACGGCAGGGCAGAGACTATAAACCGAGCTCYGTATCTGCAGCTCTGCCCCTCTAGCCCTGCTAGGGTCATCTGTCAGTATCTCGTCACAAATATCACCTTCGCCCAGCTCACCACCCTGTACGTCTAGTGCATCCAGCTGCCGCCGCTCCCACCACCCTGCAGACCCAACTCCGCATTGCTGCTGCCTCTCCCGTCTCTGCACGCATCGCCGAGCCCTTCCCGTCTCACTCCCGCAACGTGCGTGGGATAACACACGGCCCTGCTGGCGAACGGGAGGACAACTTCATTTAGGAGAGGAGCGCGGCTGCGTGACACTCGGCGCTCCCGTCCCCCTCGCCGGCGCCCCGGCAGCGTGATGAACGAGAGGGCACTGATACAGCCAGCACTGTCTCCCTGCAAGCACCGCTCAATACCTCGCAGAGCGTGTCCATTTGTACACCGTGATATATACGGCTATCAAGGCAGAGTGGTAACAGCTCCGGCAAGGCTCCCGTTGCCTCCCCTCCCTTCAGGCTGAAGGAACGGGTGTAAATTTGGCAAAACAGCTTCACTAGCCTTCAGCTGTTTGTTATGCCCTGGTTTCCCAGACCCCCGGCATATTTGCTAGTGGTCACAGTTACGCACTGACCACACCGGCTGCAGCACAACCTCTACAAGTCATATGCTGCTTAAATACTATTAAGAAAACTTGGAATTTGAGGCTTGTTCCCTGAATCAGCTTTTCCCCCTTCCCTGCACTCCCATCTTCTACTCAAATGGGGTTTGATAATTTTCCAGGGTACAAAACATACATCACCACAAAGATGAGCTGAGAAGCATTCTGGAYACTGAACACAGCCACTGCCGCCTGGCAGCCCGTCTCAACACCACCACTTCGTCCCCTTGCAGCCTTCCTGGTGCCCTGACAAATCCCCTGTGCTGGCTCTGGGTCTCCCCTCTCCTCCCGTGGAGGCAGGAGGGATGGCAGGGAGCAGGATCASTGCCTGGTGCTGTAGTCACCCTGGGCTCGAAGTTATCCTTCTGCAGATCCCACTTCAGAAGTTACTGCTTATACCCACCCCCTCACACCAACATAACAGACAGGGCCACATCCAAACCAAGCCTGGAAAAGTACCCGCTTTCCAGACCTCCTGCTCCTGCAAAGAGTTGACTTGGCAGGATCTCGCCGCTCTGCCAAAGGCAGCAGCAACGCAGAGCCGTCTCCTGGTTTCCCATGGAGAAATAAAGGTATTTATACCACTGAGCTACGAGACAATTGCACAGATGCCTTCTCTTCACAAGGCACCCAATTCCCTCCCCCTCCATCGTGTTTCACTTTCTGCTTCAGTCCTGCCCTCCAGGTCCCAGCCCACTGCGTCCCTAGTCTGGAGGGCCAGGGAAGTCGTGCCTGTCACACTGACCTGGGAGCAGCACGGGGAGAAGGGGCAAGAGGCACAAAGGGGACAGCAAACGGCTCGGCCATTTCTGCAGCTCAGGGATGAATTGCTCCTGCAAGAAAGGGAGATGCTAAGGGAGAAGAGGGAGGGATGGATCAAATTTGCAGTGAGGACAGTGCAACAAAGAGTCAGAGCAAGCAGCCTCTGAGATGAGGGTGGGAAAAGCCCTGTCTGAACCAGGAGAGGCACCGAATGGACAAAGCCGCCTTTTCTTCAGCTGCTTCTGCCAAAGGGTGACAGGAGAGGAATAGCCCCATCTGGTCCCCATTTCATGCTGTCCCTCCTCCCAGTGATCTTTGTCAGGCATGTGTTTCTGACAGGCTTCAGAGCTATTGATGCCATTTGCCTCTGCCCTGGAGGCTGTTTGGTGATGGAAGATGCCTCCATTAATATGAGGGAAAACAGCAAAAGTCTGGAGACARGGGGAAAAAAAGCAGGAGGGTTCAGCAGGCGAGACTGATTTGACAGACACTGTTTCATTACTGCTGGGGGTGTGGAAGGGGTTAACCATCCRTCCACACCGTTCTTTGAAAAATGGGCATCCGCCAGGAAAGCGGGACACACCAGGATCAGAAGAGCTTCAAGAAATCGGTCCTGCGTATGCTCAGGTCACCAAGGTGGCCAGGGCTGCCTCATGCTGAGCATCACCCAGGATAGTTCCCTCAGCCACGGAGGGAGGGAAGAGCAGCTCTGTAAAATTTCCTCACTCAATCCCAAACCATCCCAGGTGTCCTCATGTCCAGCATCCACTCCCTCTGCACTATCATTCATTTTTATGCCATGGGCTCACAGCATCCGTAGCTGTGAGCAGGAGAACAAAGAGGGAAAATGGCTGTTCCTCCTCCTGGAAATCTCGCAGGCGAGAAGGAACAAAACCTTGGCAGGAGGTCACATTCTTTGGCGCTTTCCAGCCCGAATGGACAAGGTCTGGGGAAAGGCAGGCGCTGTTAGCTGCCCGTTCAAACACAAGTGTCAGCTGTGAGTTCTGTGCTTTGATCAAAGCCTTCGTGAAAATAGAGCTGGGAGTTCCCATATCTCGCAAGGGCCGTTTGCGGATTCGGAGGCCTCAGAGCCGCTCTCCTCACGTGCTGCCATGCCTGTTCGTGGCAGGGCTGGGTATCAGAGCCCAGMAAACCTCTTCCACCATATTCCCAACAGCCTCCAATGCTACTTTCTCAGCCAACGCAAGCTCCCCCTGCAAACCAAGCTTGGGGCTGCCACAGCTAATCCTTCAAGCTCTCTCCAGCATTCTTGCTGGATTCAGCCCACTACATCCACCTTCTCACTGCATATAAACAAGACAGTGTTTTCTAAGATACAAACTTCAAAAGAGACACGACGCTGAGAAAGCCGCACCATTTTAATGTGGTTATGCCAGTTTAACAACGTAGTCTCACAGCCATCTGAAACAGTTGCCACAGATCTTATTTTCAGAAGACCAGAACATAATGCTCAGCAGCTTCATCTACTAAAGTCAAGTGGTTTTTGTTAAGAACTAAGCTGCGAACTCCTCCAGTCCCCAGTATAGGRGGTTTTTGTKTGTTTGTTTTTGTTTTTGTTTTTTTTGAGGAAACCCCTCTCAGCAGCAGTCTTAGACAGTAGAAGCTTCAAACATGAGTTGGTCTGTGAATACATCAACTGCTAAGTGCAACAAAAATTTACAGGTGAGGTAAGAGGGGAAGTGACTGGTGCCACAGCCCCTTCCCTGGGGGGGATGAGATGACCCAAGAGCTGCTTTTACCTTTTGTTACTCGTCCCTCATCCCCCAGGTGGGTGCTCAGGATTGCACTTCCCTGAGAGGGGCTATGCCAAACATCACTGAGTGTTTAAAATATCAAACTGAGACCCAAAATGTGAAGGTTCTAAAAGAATAGAAGGGGAATTCAAAACAAAATCCCAGGAGTGCCCAAATTATTCCTTGTGACATTTTTCTTGGAACAAAGTGCTTGCAAAAAATCATTTTTGTTTAATCTGAGATACGCATTTAGTTTTGGTCTGTTCAATAGCTACCTTTGATCACTCTGGTCATTTTAACCCAGGAACGTGCTCCTCCAGTCACCTAGGGGCCAGCATCCCAGGAGGATGCCAGGGTTGATGCACATGGTACCCTGCAAACCCTGGAGGGAAGCATCCCTGAGGACGCTGTACTTAAGGGGGAGGATGCACTCCAAACTACAATGCCCAGAAAGCAACGTGCTGCTAGGAAAGTAAGTTTGTGTTTTAGTCAAGTGCTTGGAAGCTTAATGTGTTGAATATATTTGAGAAGATATCTAATTCATTTCTGATTTGAACCAAAACAAGTTACTTCTGCCTCCTGGCTCAATTAAATTTAACCATTTCTGGCAAATGGAGTTTCCATTGGAAAGATGTCATGTGGCAAAACCAGCATTTAGCATCAGAAAGGTTAAATCTTCCAGTGAAGCGATCAAGTTCTCAGAAGTAGTTTTCTGGAAAAGCTATTGCCCAAGATTCAGTAAAGTCAGGAGACCTGGAAGACTGGTTCTGTCATGGCTATTGCCCTGCTGAGGGCTCTTACACCCTTGGGGCATGATGTGCAGGGGTGTCTGCAGGGACTTGCAGGCCCACAGTCCTGCAGTAGCTCCTGGCCATCAGGGTCCTCAGCATTTGCTGAGCCAAGGGAAGGTAGACCCCAGCACCTGATGTCATGACAAGTCCCACTGCACAGCCCAAGGGGACTGGCTTCAACCTGAAACAAAGCCTTCAARGGAAGTGGGGTGAGATACGGCTAGTCCAGACACCCTGGATTGCAAGCATAAACATGAAGGAGGTTGAACGCAGCAGCAAGAACAATCTGGAGATAGCTCCAAGGGTGGAGAGCACAGCAGACAACTATGCTCACCTAGGAGACTTCCCTGTCTCTCAGCATCTGCTTTTCATCTCTGCCATCTCTACCTCCTCTTGTCAACACCCATCACTGGCAGGTTTCATAGTCCTCTGTGTAGCAAGGAGAAGACGTGTATGAAAGGGGCAAGACACCATGGCTTGTGTCCTCAGTTAGAGGAACAGCCCTCCTCCGGTAAACCCCCTTGCCATTTGGCCACTCACACGCAAGGTCTTCCAGGAGATGGAGGATGCCGAAGAGTGTCCACACATTGCAGAGCATCCCCCTGCCCTCGCTGCTGGTTCAGGAGGATCAGCTGTCACCATTCAGAGGAGGAGCCCTTTGGAGCCAGGGTTGGAGCCTGCTCACCCTCCCTGAGCAGGGGTGAGACTTTTCCTCCCACCCTGCCTGGATCCCAGGGGAAAGGCAGAAATCAAAACAGTGATTGTGTTACTCAAGGGAGGAGGAGATGCAACCTGCCCAGGCAGTAACAAAAGGGGCAGGAAAACATTACCATAATGAGGAGCTCATGTGGCATGRTTAAAATACTCCGATTAACTTAGTCCCATTGAGCTGCAGGGGAAGCTGTGTGTGATTAACCCTTATTCACTACAGAGCAAAGTGGTTTGATTYGGAGGGAGGGGAGAGAGGGGGTGTTTTCAAACACCATCARGGGGAATCTTTAGACTCAAGTGTCAAGCAATTTCTCAGGGAAGATTGATGGGCAGCTCTCATCCCAGTAGAGGGAGGCGGGCCGCTCTGCACTGCGCGCTGGTGGCCAGCTTGATGCCAGTGGGGCAGTTGCCGAGCAGGGCAGAGCCGCAGAGAAGGGATGGGCTCTCAGCAGCTGAGGGGGTGCAGGGGGTTTAGTATTGCCAGGCCAGCTGAGGACTAAAACAGCTCAAGACAAGGGACAGGCAGCAGGGTGAGCAACACCAGTGACAAAGGACTTTCAGAAGTGAGGAGGTGGCCTGGGAACTGTAGGAGAGTGGGGGCAGGAGCTTCCATAACAAGGAACGGGAACCTGCACCCATCTGAGTTGTCTTTGCACCCTTTTTCCCACTCTGGGAAGAAGCTCTGAGAGACCTAGGAGTGACCAAGGAGGTGAAAGCTCATGATTTGGTTTAGAGGTGCATTGCCTGTGGGATTAACACATTGCTTCCCCTCTACCAAGCTGCAAAGGCCATCTGAGACGTGCTCCCCTCCTCACCCTCGATTATTTGTGCCTAGTGCTGCTTCTAGCAATAAAGCACGTGGCTTGCTCTGCCAGAGCTGGGTGGCACAGAGCAGGGCTGAGGCCCTGGGAAAGGGAATACATGAATYATTGCTGAATCTAGACAGCACCAGGATAATTCTCAACAGGACACAAGGGGAGCTGAGCATCCCTTCTTCCTTGTGCATCCCAAACCCTKGGACTGGCCGCCCTCTCCTCACACTGGAGGAAGTTCTGACCTTGTTGCGGTTGTCCTGTCTGTCCTGGACAGACAGTACTGCTCTGGATGGAAACAACGCACTTTGGAAAAGCAAGTCTGAGGATTCCCATTTCGCAGCCTGTCCCTGCTAGAATGAGAGCCCCTGCACACGCATGGGCCCCACAAGCCTCTGYAGAGCCCATTTAGGAGCCCTGAGCATCTCAACACAGGCAGCCCGAGAGGAGAGCCAGCCTGCCAAGGCCCTTTGGAAGTCAGAGCTACCATTTCACAAACCAAATCAATTCAGCGTTAATTTGAAAAGCAACACATTTGTCAAGCCTCTTTCCTCCAGCTGACAGCTCAAGGCATGCTCAGACCAGCCCAGCGCAGCAGGACGGGTCCAGGCAGCCAGCACAGCCACCCAGCGAAAGGAAGGCAGGCTGCACACAGGGTGGATGGAGACCAGCTGGCTCCCAGGAGGTTCCTGCTTTGCACACTCGTAACACACCACCAAGTTGASTTCTTTGCTGACAGCCCCCTCCTGTAGCACTTGCCCCACTGCCAGGCTGGGAGACCTACGGCAGCTCTAACAGCACACATCAGGGAACACAGGTGGCAAAAAGCTGCAGGAGGCCTTCTCCATGCAACGTGGTTGGCCCAGGCCTGCCAACAGCAAGTCTGTTCCTGCAGTGGCTTTGCACTTCTAGCATGTGCCCAATTAAAGGGATCTCATCCTGTCATCACTGCAGCTGGTCCCCAGAGCTAACATCAGCACTTTGCATCTTCTGCCTGCAGTGGGGCTCTGTCCCACCTCTGTGGGGCTTTTGTTCCACCATTGCCACTTTCTGGGCAACTTGCAAAACAGAGAACCATTCCCTCTCTGAGCAGGTGGGTATGCAATTCCCAGAGGCTGGGCTGGAGCACAAAGTCCAACCCAAATCGCATCCTTTGCATCTTGCCCTCTGGTCTCCCTGCATGAGCCTCTCCAGGCCCCTGGATAGCTCTCTGCTGCCATCTCCCCAGCAGCTTTCACTCCAGAAGTACAGAAGAATCACTTTGGGGTGGGGGGGAAGACTCTCAAACTGAGCAAAGCCCCTTTAATTAAAAAATATGCTTCAACCTRGTGAGGAACAGCATTGCATTCCCCCTTGGGGTGCTCAGGAAAACAAGGAAAGATCTTGTACAGAGASAGTTTTAACTTGCAATGCACATTTTGTTTGCAAAAGCAGAGCAATAAAGAAGGGGAAGATACYGACACTAACTGCCAGGTTTCCTGCACTCTGTGGTCCTGGTGTGACACTGGTTAAACCATCCAGCTATACTGTTTGTATAGTTGTATGCAAGCAAAGGAGCAGGGATTTTGCTGCCAGTGAGGTTCCCAGCTTGCTCGCATGCTTTTGGGGAACAGCCCCAAATACCCTGTGACTTGACTGAGACCCCTGCGAGAAACACGACCTACTTCTAGCAGCACCACTTGGTCTTTTCCCAGCCACCTCCCAGGCCATGAACCAGGACACCCTCACCCTCTCTAAAGCCATGCATAGCAAGCTGCTCCGTGTACTCACACACAGCTCAGTCCTTTCCTCAAAGCAGCCGGAAAGACAACACATGTTCTATGAACATTTGCATGCAGACGTCTGGGAACAGTATCCCTGCACATCACCAGCACAGACGCTGGACCTGGCGTGTCCTTGCCCGGACAACGCTGCTGTAATCAGAAGATGTTGCCTGCTGGTGGATGCACACAGGGTGTTTGTGCCACCAGAAGCCGGGGTGTGCAGTATGAGTGAGTGCAAAGGACTGACCTCGCATTTGCTGTGTCGTTACTGCAGACAAAAGACAAGATAGAAACCAAAAGCACATCTCAAAAGCATTGCAACAAAGTTCACCAATAAGCCAATGGACCCTAAGGACTCAGTGCAGTGCAACAACATATTAAGACCAATTTTGCTAMGTTAGTCTCCACATGTAAGCTTATGAAAGGCCTGCCATTTATTTTCTTCTGTTTAAGAATACATTGTACATGGAAAGGAATTACAACAGTTTTACTGTGGTTGTACAGTACCACCAGCTTCACTGGAGACACTGCAGATGCGCATTGGTGCAATCGTAACCAGAATGAGGCCCACCAGCCCSCCTCAGAGGGCATTAAGGGGGAAACATCTCCCAGCCACCGAGCAGAGTCCTGCGCATCCCTTAGCCCTTGGTAAGGCCAACTGCAAAGAAATCTAAAGACTTGTGATCCATCTTAGGCAAACAGAGTCATTTGTAGTGTTTGCCTTCCTACCCTGTTCAACTTCCAGACATTTAAACAGCATACTTGAGATAGGGGGGAAGGGGAAATACTATCAAAAGACAGAAAACGAACATCCATCAGCCCCCCAGATTCAAAGTTCACATGCAAGACTCAGTGCTCCACTGGGCTGAATTCTTAGCACAAACTGATCAGCAGTTGTACTTCAATTTACAGAGCAATCACAACTAAGAAACAAAACTTGGAGTCAGAATATTCACGATCAAGCCATATGGTTAAAACAGTCAGAAAAGGTTTGTTGAATACATTCAAATAATTAATACATATGAGAACATTGCAATTCTCTCATTGCTAGTCCACAAACAGAAAGAAGCTAAATTCATTAGATTAATATTTGTTGAGACTTATTAGTTTAGCTCTAATTTCACAATCAGATGGCATTTTCTGGAAGTTGAAAAGCAAGCTCTGAAGATTCATTGAACCTAAACCGTGGCATTAAAAACAAGCAATTTAAAAATTTTCTGAAGAGAAAGTCCATGCAGAGTTGCTGGCTTGCTTTTTACACCATCCTCCCTTCAACTGGCAAATCAGCATCTTTTCTTTCTTACCTTATCTTGGGCCATAGTCCACATTTTTTAATATTAAAGCACGTAAACAGCTCCTCAGTCGAACACAACAGCGGGATGCTTAGTAGAGGGAGATAATGCTAGACCCCTTCCCCCCAGGCACTTGTTTGACTTCAACCCAACAGCCAGAAATTGTTACCTCGTGCACAAGCTCATGTCACACAATCATCTGAATTAGTTAATATTGCTGTTAATAGCCTTCAAGTACCAAATGCTTTCCAGGGCTGTCCAGTCAATGCCTTTCCAGCTCTGGTTCCCTCAGCTCAAGGTGGAGATGAACTGGCAAAGCACCTCACCCTGATGGAGCATTTCCAGGCCTCTCTTCTGTCAGTATACAGAACGCACAAGCTAGCAATTGGAACTAAAAAGGCATTACTCAATATAACTAAACCATCTCCTGAAGCTCAGCACAGGTAGTTTTGTCTAGGGGATCAGCATTACYGAATCTGGGTTGCCGCCTAGTTTTAACAGGTCAATGACCTTCTCTGCACACCATCTGCAAGACCTCAGAAGAAGCTCCAGATGCTTTAGTTACCTTCGTCCTGCTGGTCCAGACTGAACTAGATAAGCCAGACTGTGCTGGGCTAACCCGAGTGTTGTCCGTTGGCTGCAGACCAGAGTGAGGTCCAATCTCTTTGCACCAGGAAATTGCAGCTAAGCAGAGACCTTGCACCCAAGTTGAGACTTTCCTGCATTTTATTATCACCATGTGGAGACCTCGCTCAATAACTGGTTTGGACACAGCAACACTGTAAACGACAACTGCCAACCCCTTCACTCTGTTTCAGTTGCTCCACACACAAAAACCTCCAAGTCCCTGGATCTGTACAAAGTATGTCATCGTAAGGAAGACTTTGAATACCAAAGGACTTCACTGCGTGTGTCAAGGAGCTGGAATGAGCATGTGGCTGCTCTGAGGCTGTCAAGCTACAGGGAGCAGGAAGGAAGGAAGGATTTGSAGATCATTCTGCAGTTCTGCATTCTGTAAGTTATTCCAATATTCCTCTCTCCATCTCAGRCACCAGATCTCAGAAGTCAGCACTTCTCTACAGCCAGCCCCAATTCTTCCCATGTTTTAGAGCTCAGAGAGCAGCTTTCCCCTTCCCTTTGTGATTTCAGGGGAGCCTGAGTTGAAGGCAGAGCTTCTGGCAGATCTTTCATCTCATACCTTTTTGAAGAAGCCCTTGAGCAGCTCAGGGCAGGGGTTTGGTGAGAACAGTGGTGCATGAAACAACCCCGGTAGGACGATCAGCAACACAGTCATCTATGGATGCTGATGACCTCATTATTCCCTGGGGCTGCATCAGATTGGCAGGAACAGGGTTCTTCTCACCATTCCAGAGGGATGGCCCACACTGACCAGCAGGCTCAATCCCAGGACTCTCCCAGGGGTCACATCCAAATGGCTGGTTRTTTTGGTAGCAAATCTGAATTTAAGCACTACTTTTTTTTAAACTCACTAAGCTTAATCAGATCCCTCACCCTCCCCAAGAAGCGCTCTTCGACCATGCCCGTACAGTCGTGCAGAGCACTACCCACGCAGAACAGCTTGCCGGAAACAAAGCTGGACCATGGGCTGCAGTGAAAGCCAGGACCTGCCTGTCCCTGGCAGCCCTAGAGGCAACCTGGTCCCATCTCTCCTGGGAATGCCACTGCACCTCAAGGTAATAACATGCTTCATTCCCTGCTCCTTAAAAAAACTTTTAGGGAGGSAGAATTGATTCTTAAGTGTTATTATCTTAATTAGAGTGCACATTTGCTACTGCTGACAGAGCCAAGGGCCAGGCTCTCAGCTGGTGTAAGCCATGGGAAGATCTCAGTGGCTTTGTACCAGCTGGAGGGGGGGAAAGAAAAAAAAAAAATCATGTGGTTCTGTCAAGTCTGAGATGCCAGCTACATTCCCAGAGTGCTAACACACCATCTCTCCCCTCTTCCCACTTGTCCTCCCCCGCTGCCCGCCCGGTGTTTGCTTTGGCCTCAAGATCCCACTTTGTCCATCTGGAAAGGTTACTGTAAACTCGTAGGAAGGAAGGGCAAAAGTAATCAACCCCCCCGGGCGACCCCTCACCCCGGCCCTGGCGTTATTTGCGTCCAGGGCTAATACACTCAAACCCAGCTGCTCGGCAGCTGACCCCCAGAGGTCTCCTTGCTGACAAAAGGCCTATCTTCTCTCCGCCTAAATGATTTAAATTCTAATCAAACATCATTTATAGTACATCTCGGAGCCGTCTCCCGGGAACTGCTCCCACGTGAGCCGTTGCCAGGGCAACCAGGGGGTCTCATTTCAGAAATGTCAGATTGCATTATTGTCTTCACACTTCTCTGATAACCTGGTGTCTCTCCCTCTCCTTCCACCATCCCCACGGTTCGCGCCCGCCTTCCCCCCTCCTCACCGCGCAGCTCCCCACCCTCCATCCCGGGAGAAAATGACTGGCTCCATTTCATTCCTTGCCCTACCAACCCCACCCTCCCATGTAGACAACGCGAGGTGCACTTTGGGCTCCGCTGTGTGGTCTGGTGTCATTTTATTTTGCTAGATATGAAAATGAGAGCTTGTTTTCTGTGGACCACGCTGGGGCGGAGCAGGAGATGCTCCCGTTGTCCCCTCGCTGCATCCCCCTGCCTGGGCACAGCAGTACCGGACATACCAGAGACTGTGGGGTCASAGCACAGGGGCTGCACAGGACTATCTGCTGCCTCCTTGAATAACTGGCAAGTGCAAAGGGGAACACAGAGCTCAGAAAAGCTCCTCTTTCTGCCTGGGCAAGACCCACTCTCCCACAGCCTCCACAGCAGGGAGTTTTCCTCCCAAGAGCATCTCAAGCAGGTTGTCCCTGCAGGACCTGAGGACACTGTGCCGTGGGAGGACAACACAACCTCCGCCGTTTTGAGCTTTTTTTGCTAAGCCTTAAGCGTGCACTCCAGCAGAGGTGAGTACTCAGGCCAAGGAGCAGGCAACCTCCGGATGCTTCCAGGCCAAGGGACCCACATGTTCCTTCTGGAACATGGCCGCTTCTCCACGCCTGTGATTTTCCAGCTACCCCTTTGCTGGCTCCTTTACGTAGCTCACCCTGACGCTGGTGGTTCAGTAAAGCCRTTGCCCTGTGCAACAACAGCTGCCCATAGGTCCGCTGGAGGCAAACAGGCAGCTCGTGGAGGAAGACCACCTTTGCTCAGCGAAGCTTCTCTCCTAGGATATCTTTCAGGTTTTATCTTTTCAAGTTTTCTTTCAAGATAGATGGGTCTCCTGAGCTAGCTCTGTAGCTATGCAATGCTCCTAGCCACATTACACCAAGTTCTCTCAAACATCTAGGGAGCTTCCCAGAAAAGCTAAGGAGTTCAGGTCAACTCTATTAGTTTTTAAAACAACATAAAAGAGCCACTTAATCACAATCTACAAACTACATATGATCAAGGCAGAAACTCCACACCCSTTGTGCAGTACTAGTAAGTACACCTACACAGCAGGTTACAGGTTAGAGGAAAAAAAAGCAAGAGATTATCACATCAGGCAGTTTTCATTAAGGTCACAGTCACATTGAGCTTTGGATTACATCTGGAAAACAAAATGGGCCAAGTTTTTGAGCACTTTTGGCTAAGCTCCAGAAAGACAGACCTCAGAAGAAAGAAAAGACCCCAGCTCTCCCCCAGCTCAGTACCTTCTCCTCAACATGGTGATCACAAGACTTCTCTTTGCTGTCATCATGCTCAGGACACACAGCTTCCTGGTGCACCAGCAAGCCAGAGAGGCCTATCGCATCTCATCTCATCTCCTCTCCTCAAGGGGAAGGAGCTCAGCCCGTATTGGCTCCAGGTTCCTCCTATTCCCACATCTTCTGAAGGCCCTGCTGCCTCATCCCAGCCAGTTGCTCTCATCAGGCCCTTGCTGGCAGCAGGTCTAGCAGCACATGGCCACTGCAGAAACTTGCTCCTTTCCCCCATCTCCCAAACTTTAGCCTGGTGCGTTAAAACCATGGTTGGCTGACACATCTCTAATAAGGTTTTACGCAGATCTGAGCTGTCAAAACCCAGGGCAGTCTGCGTGCAACACAGCCCTGGTTTTCATATGCCAGCAAGGATCACCAGATGAACTTTGGGGATTTTGATCACAGGTGAAAATAGTACTGCTTTTACTACTTTGGGAAGGGTCTGGCAGGGAGCAAAGTAATGTGCCAATACTCCCTGAGGCAAAATTGGGGAATTTTTATGATTATTCCCTTCTGGAGKGAAAATCCTCCTGCTGTGTGTAAGGATGTCAGCACCAGGGGCTACTGTACCTATGAAAAAATAGAAAGGCTAAATGGGGCAAGGAGATGAAGTCTTAGCCTGTTTTCACAGCCCTATATTTTGTCGGTGAAATGCACTGTGCCTGGAGAAGAGGACCTGCGGCCGAGTGCTTTGTGGGCAGTGGGATGCTCCGAAAGCCTGAGCCTAATCCCATCGCCTGCCTCCCACATGCCACCAGGCTCATGGCTGATCCTGGGCTCAGAGCATCTTCATTAGACAGGGTTCACCAATTCAGCTGCACCGACAGGGCTTTTCAGTGGAAACAGGGCTCATGCGAGGATGGGAGCTCTTTGTCCAGACGGAATAAGCTGTGCCGGGCTGCTGGGCTCCAGCCCAGGAGCCTAAAGCAGGCTGTTGGGATCAYGTGCAGTGTCTGTCTGTCTGTCAGGCTGTCCCTCAGCCTCCTTCCCAGCTCACTGGCCAATTTGACACAGGGTTCGAGGTCTTCATTGCCTTTGCATTCCTGCAAGTCCTGCAAATCCTCAGAGACACAGAGCAGGTGAGGTCTGTTTTGGTGTCCCCACCAAGGTCAGTGTGATGCACGTAAGATGTGAGATGAGGCCCTTGGGGCTCACCCTCATGAAACAGCTCCGTTGGACACCAGCAACACTGGAAAAATTGGCCTTGCTCGGACTTTTGCTGGGAGRGTGCCGGTGTCCAGGAGCGATATCTTCTCACGCTGATGTTAGCTTCCTGGCAGAAATATTTAGCCCAGGTCACGCAGCCTGGCCTCCCTGATGCTTCATGTGTCTCTGGGACCTTCATTTCTTGCAAGCAATTTCATTTCTGTGCAGGCWCCCGTTGGCCGGGCTCCCCGGCACGGTGAGGGCCGACAGCGACTCCAGGGCTCAAGGTGACTTTTTTCTCCTGTCTCCCCTTATTTCCCAGCATGGTGTGAGAAATCCCCCTCCCACTGCGCTCACTCCCCAGCAGACAAGGCCATGTCCCATCTGCCCTCTTCCACCATGAGGTGGGTCCCTCCCTTCTACCTGTCTTCTTCTGCCTCCCGTCCTGTCCCCTACCCAAACCCAGGCTGGCCACCAAGGCCCTGTTCCCGGTGCACCCAAACCTCCCCATCCTGATCCACCCCGGGCAGCAGGATTTGGCCAAACAGTCCCGGTCCCCATATTCTGTCCCCCCCC
>PTFA01000067.1:1891346-1909451 GCA_003342895.1 Casuarius casuarius | reverse complement strand
GCATTCCCATTCCCCTCCGTCCCTCCCAGGGCACAGTGCTGGGATGGCAAAGCCCGGCTGGCCACGTCCCCATCCCGGCGGTGCTGGCCGCGTCCCCGTCCCTGCGCCGTGCCGGGGCGAGCGCGCTTGCGTGGGCCCGTGCGCGGCGAGTGCCATCGCACATCGATCCGTCTGCCGGGCGTCTCRGCTCTCTGATAAATCCCGGCAGCTGTAATGAACCTCCCAACACTTGCTCTTCCCAAAGAATAAACCAGCCCTGGCCCAGGCGGTTAATATTTAACTGAATAAGGGCCATAAATATGGAAAATGGGACTTTTAATTAAATAAGCAGCTTTTAAAAGGGCCCTTGGGCCGAAGAGGCTTTTGTTTAAATATGATTGATTTGACATGTCCTTTCCCTCTCGCTTGCTCTCTCCCGCTCGGCGCGCGTCTAGGAAGCCGGGCCGCTCGTCCCCGTCACCCCGGCTGCCGCCAGCTGCGCGGGGCCGARGCCGGGAGACGGATGGCCGAGGGCTGCCGCCGCCCGGGAGCTTCCCTGCCGCTCTCCGCCCTCCCCGCGGGCGAAGGGCAGCGTGGGTTCTGCGCTGTCTGCTGAGGGTTGGGCTGGGCGGGAGGCACCGCCGGGAGGGTTCCCGTGCGGCAAGTTGAGCTGCCGAATTACAGCAAACTGCTGCAGCGATTTGCGGGGTGCGGAGGTGGGGACCGGGCAGGACGGGCAGACACGCAGCACGGTTGCCCAAGCTCTGCTTTGGCAGGAAAACCCTGATCCTGCCAGGGACGGAAACTGAAATCGTTCATGAGTCCAGGGGTTACTTAAACGCCCTCCTAGTTCAGGTGTTGCTGCCTGTTATTGCAGAAAAACCCTCTGGAAATCCGAAGCTCCTTGCCCTGCAGATTCCCAGCGGCCTCTGTAAAAACGTGTTTCCSCCCCATAACTCGGTGGCCCCAGAAGACGCAGCGGCGCTGCTCCCGCCCCTGAAACAGGCGCCGCCAGAGAGGCTGAGCCACCGATGYGTCCCAGTCCCAGGCTCATCTCCCTGCATGGTTCGGGGGCAACGCAGCCCCCAAGTACACCCCCGCAGACGGCCCTCGCGTGCCATCAGCCGCGCGTATGCCGCCGCCTTCCTAAAGCCCGAGTCCAGTGAGACCCTGCTGAGACCAGGGCTGGGCTCCCTCGCCTCCCTCGGCTSTAGGCGTGGGGGCTGCAGGGACGGTGGGTTGCCATGAGCCCTGCTACGCAGCAGCGTGTCGCAGTGCCGCCACCCCTGCAGGGCCACATCCACCCTGTGGCACCCAGGGCAACGCTGCCGTCGGACAGGGACAGCCTCAGCAGAGGAGCTGCTCGCGCAGCCTTGGCCAAACCTGTTTCTCCTCTTGGGCGCTGATGCCCRCGGAGGGGCAGACACAGCGGAGGGAAGAGGAACCACCCAAACATGGTGGTGTCTCCGTGTCCGACATCTCCCCCTCCCACCCTCGCTTCCAGCCTCCCTGGGCCAGCAGCGAGGAAAAAATCCACCTCAATGAGAAATGGCCAAGAAACGACGGAGGAGGAGGGAGTTTCTCCCCAAAGCGTTTTATCCCTTGCAGCGAAGAACCCTGCAATGCCCAAAGGCCTGGTTCGGCTGTGCCCAAAGCACCGCAAGCCTGACAGCACCCGCGTCTGACCCCAAGCCCAGGGTGTCCGTGGGACYCTGTCGAGGTTGGGGCACCTTGGGGGCAGTAAGCAGAGCCGTGGGTCTCCCGTCATCGTGGCCCTGCTCCCTGGGGCTCAGGATCTGCCAGGGCAGCAACATCGCTGGTGCCCCCCACCCCAAGTGCCCTGGCCCCTTCCTCCCCGGGACCAGCACGAGGGCCCTGCGTCGGCACAGCTGATGGAGAAGGTGGGCAAAATCCCCCAGCCCAGTCCGGGACTCCCTTTCTGGCCACAGTCCGTTTCTAACACCCACGGCCACCGCGCGACAGCTCTTTTCTGACTCATGAAYCATTTAAAAGGAACCACAGTTTGTTTAATCTTAGATGTATTCAAAAGGGACCCTGTCAAGATAAAAAACCTTGATTAGAAGCGATGGCCAGAGCAAGGGCAGGAAGATCACTTCAGCTCATTACCACTGATATAATTTTTAAGATCGAAATTAGAGCAAAACGCTTCCCCTGGCTGCGGAGCCGCGTGGCACCCCTCCTCGGCTGGTGATGCTCCGCCGCAGCCCCCAGGACGGGCAGGCTCCGGCCCGCCCTGCTCGGACCCCCCCGCCTGCTTTTTCTCCCTGGAGGGGAGGAGGCTGCGTGCTGGTCGCTACCTTCGGCCGCCGCACCTCCCTCTCTGCTCTTAAAGATATTAGTGCTCCTTTTTATAGCCGATGCTGTAACTCCCCTCCTTGAGTTTATATTTCCAATAAATCCTCTCCTCTGTCTGAGGTTCAAGCCACAAGGATCTCGCKGCTGGGGCCTTGTGCGTGGTGCAGACCACTCGCAAGCTCCAAGGAGCTTGCGGCCTCCCTAGCAAGGCAAGGGGTGGCAGGGGAAACTGAGGCAGGCAGCTGGGAAATGACTTGCCAGGTTGGTAGYGGAGCCAGAAAAAGAGTCTTAGTCCAAAGCTTTGGGTGGGATTAATCTCCCCAAATTTCAGCCAGATCACCGCTAGGGATCCCATCCGAGCCGGCATGCCCATCCCTCCTCTCGGGGTGCCCATAGCCTGGGTGCATCACTGCGGGCGCGAGCCGCAGCCATGGAGMCGCCTGGGCCGGGGCAGAGGCCTTGGGGGACACTTGGCCTTTGGGTCTCCGCTCCTGCCRCCAGCTGGGTTTGTAGGAGCCGGCGGCTGCCATTTACAACAGGGAAATTTTCCTATTTCGGATTGGAAAACAAAAGCAATTAAATGCATCTGAACTACTACTAATGGTGACAACAGCAGCCCAAAGGCACGGGCAATTTGGGCTTTGGGGGGGAGAAAAGCAGTCACCGCAGCGGTTGAATCCTCCCCCGCTTTCCCAGACCAACACTTCGTTTTTTACCTTTCCACGCTTGAAGGAAAGGAAAGCCCAGGAGAAAAACACGGGGAGGGCTGGGGAGGAGCCGGGCGAGCGGAGGGGAGAGCAGCGAAGGGGAGCTGCGGGGACGGCCGCCGTGCCGGCTCTGTGGGCTGTGCGTGCCGCCTGCCGTCCCCGACGGTGGGGACACGCAGGGCCACCGCTCCGCAGCAGGACGCGGGGGCTGCGCTGGCCCCCAGGGGGATTTACRGCCGTGGCGGCAGCCCCGCTCCCTGGATCCCGCTCGCGGCACGCGGGCTTTATGGAGGAAGCCTTGGGGCACGCGCGCTGGCCATAACTCACGCCTGCCTCCGCGACACCGGTGCCGCTGCCTTGGCAACGGATGAGGGTTTTGCACGGCGCCGTGGCCTGCCGTCTGCTCGCAGATGAGGCCGGCTGGTCCTGCGAGCTGGGAGGCAGCGGCGTGGCCACGGGTGCAAACAGCAAGGACGGACCAGTCCAGACGAAGGGGTTCCTGGGCCAGGGACATGCAAGGACACGGCCGTGCAGAGCTGCATCTGCGCGGCCACGACCGCTTGCAAGCCAGGGCAGAAACGACTCTGCTGTCTGTCGGCAGGAGGGAGCCCATAAATGCAAAGAGGAGATGATATATGCTCAGGAGATCTCACTACACACTCCAGAAATGCGAGTTTGAACCTCGTTTTGGAGAGCTGCTCCCAGCCAGTTGTGGTGAAACAGTGGTGCCGGGGAGCCCACATGCCTGTGTCCCCGTGCCGAGCAGCTGGGCAGGAGTCGGGACGCCCCTGACAGCCAAGCCGAAGAGCACCGTGCTTTGGCGGCGAGGAGATGTACATGCACGCAGTTCGGCTGCAAACGTGCCGTAAAAACAGGTCTTAATAGCTTTGCTATTGTTTGACATTTGGGTTTTACTCGCTGTAGAAAGCGGCACTAATTACTTCTTAGTTACACAGGAGTTGCAGTGTAACCAGAGCGCGGGGTTTTATGGAGTGCTACGGGCTGTAATTGCTCGGTGAGAACCGCGCAGTTTCCAGGCCTGAAAAAGTCACAGGAAGATCCCGGCGGAGGCCACCCCAGGGCCCAGGTCGGCTCTGCACCCGACCTGATGGATACGGGGCCAAGACCTGCCTGGAGAGCATCACCCAAGGTGGACACAGAGCTGCCTGAGCTGAAGCACTGACACACTGCCATGGGGAGGCCAAGGGTGGTGAGAGGGTCAGAAGGGGTTTAGACAAATTCAAGGAGTAGAGTCCACCATGGGCTATTAAACTTGATGCTCTGGAAGCACCTTGGCCCACAGAGTTCCCTAAACCATTTACCAGCAGCTGGAAGACCTTCCAGGAAAGGCCACACTATACGTCTCATGTCCTTTCTCTAAGTGTCTGCAGATGTCCACTGGCAGACATGGGGTATGGGGCTGGGTGACCTTGGGTCTGACCACCCTTGGGGTTTTTATGGTGAGAAGAAGAAGATGGCCCTTAAGCACACTGCCTGGCAGAGCAGCAGCTGATGCCCTCTACAGCTGGCAACCTCTCTCCATGTGGGAGACACTGCCCTGAAGGGCAGATACAGATGCAGCCGCACGTCCCCACCACCCTGGACAAGCTACCTGAGCACAGGCAATCTGGCTGGATCAGCCATGATGGSCTTTGAAGCACATCTGAGCTTCTGATCTAAGCTTATTGGGCCAGCTTGTGCCTAGACCTCAGCACATCTGCCCAGATGTTCCGCCTTGGCAGATGCCTATGCAACCATGACAGCTTTAGTGCTTAAAGGGGAGTAGCCAGGCTGTCTCCACTGCAGCCAGTCGATCCTTATGGCAGTGCTGACTTCACTCCCATCCTTCTCTTCTTGCAAATGCTAGTGTGCAAGAATCAGCATTGAAATGCACAGCCCCAGCCTCTGGAGCAGAAATCTCTGCTGTCAGCATCACGTTCGTCCTACTGGAGTACTGAAGGCACAGGCAGGGACACTGTTCCCAGAGTGAGAGTCCTCTCATGTCACCACAACATTCCTATTCACAGTTCCCAGATGGGGAAATTGAGGCAGAACACTGCTAAGTGACTTGCCCTAGGTGACCTAGAAAGTCTGTGGCAGAGCAAGGACTCAAAAACAGGTGGTGAATAAGGGACAATTTCCTACCACCTCTCTACTACAAAAACGAGAAGGCATCCAATGAACAAACAGTGGCAGGTCCAAAACAAAAGGTGTTAAGCTGTGAAACTCCTCCCTGCAGGGTGTTCCTGATGCCAAAGGAGGTTAGAACAACTCATGGGAGCAAAATCCATGGAATACCATTAACCACCCTAATTTCAGCTTGGGAAAACCCTCGGAGCCAAGCTCACTGAAGGCTATGGTGAGAGTACTGGAAAAGGGGTGTATTACACACACATGCCCTGGGCTGCTGTGCTAGAGACTCCGTATGAGCCAGTTTGATGGCTGGCCCCCAATGGCAGCTAATGCTATAGCAATATTAATTCTTCACCTGTTCAATTCTGCGTATTTTCCATTCACCGTTCTCCCATATCTATTCCCCATCTACGCTGCAYGCCTCGGGCTCCCTTCATTCAGCACAAGCATGACAAGTTTCAGCTGAGAGAGCGCACAGTTAATTATCTCCACAAACAACTCAAGGGAAGCAAAGTATTCCCTGGACCTTGACCTGTTGCTTCAATGGGATTTCACATGCAAAGCTACTGAGATGGGGAAAAAAAGAAAGAGCACTAACTTGGAGAAGAGCAGGTTAGAATTCATGTCCTTTACGGGTATCTTCTGGTGTGAAGCCTTGACTGCAGATCACTGAAAAGGAGGTGTCCTCATTCTGGAATCAGACTGCGGTGCTGGTGGGTTGTCTCCCACGGAAATCACAGCAACATTCCTCTGGCCAGCTGGATTTGCTAAGATCATCAACACTTCAAATAAACAAACTTTTCCTTTGGTCGAAGCATCCCCCTTGCCAGTGGTGACACAACTCACGACAGCACCTAGGTACGAAGTCTGGTCAATGCCGGAGGTCACCAGAGGTCTTTAAGAGCAGACAGGACTAGCACTGGCATGGGGAGACTTGTTCCTCCCTTGGGTCCCTTCCAGTCACCCGTCTGATTCTGGGTCCTTTGCGTCACAGGAAATACAGTGCAAAAGGACGTGGTTTCAGCTTGTTTCTAGGTAAATTGAACTCTGGGTCTTAACCTCACGCTTTCAGCAGCTCACACTTCCCCATGACATCCATGCACTAATCTGGACTCCCTGTCTCAAATGTCACCATCCAGCTAGATTTCCTTCTTGGAGGATAGCTTCCTTTTGAGCTGCCTTTCATTTATTAGTATGGAAAGCCATTTACAGTGATGTACTCTTTATAGTTATGCAAACAAATTGCTAAACATTTTGTACCTTGCCTTTAAAACATGCCTCCTTTAAAAGAAGGCACTGCCCTAGATTAGTCACTGCCGAACATAGGCACGCTGCATCCTTCCCACGGCGCTCGGGCAGAACAGCTCACCTTCTCCAAATCATCCTCAGACATCTCCAGGTTTGGATGCTTGATGCAAGACACTGCAGAAGGTCCTAATTTTTCTCCCTACGAAATCTGGGCCCGTCTCAACCCTGGCTCCTAATCTCTCTGGCGACTTTTGACAACTGAAGCCAGTAAATCCTACTGGATTTGCCATCACCAGAAGCCAGGAAGCACAGGTCTCGGGAGGGTGGTAAATCAGACCAGGGTCAGGTACCTTCCAGGTGACACTGAAGCTGGAAAATCATTTTATAAAATGGGAATGATGCTGACATATAAAATTGCCCTTCTGGGGTGGGCAATTTGCAAGAAACACTTGTGAGGTGCTTTGAGATCACTGCACTAACTGGACAACTACAAGATGAAACGTGTTTGATACAAGTGGCTTCTGGCAGCTGAAACAAAATCTTTGGTGTCTACCTTTCCAGCTCCTCTGGGAAACGTCAGCCTAACTCATGGTCCCCGAAACCTTCCCCTCCAGACGTCACAGGCCCACAGGCACTGAAGGGCTCAGCCCCCACCAAAATCAGTGGCACTTCTGTGGCCTCAGGCTCAAACCAAGATCATGCGAGAAAACCAATCGAGACATGCAGCCTGGAGAGATATAATCTTCCAAGGAGGTCTTATGCCACTCTCCCACAAACAAATCTAAAAACTGGGGATGCTGGGATCATATCTAGTTCTCGGGGAAGCAAGGCAGAAGGCAGAGCTCACCATGGCAGCGGAGAGATAGGGAGGTTTTGCAGAGGTTTTTTTTTAAAGGTATGCAGTTCTCAAAAAGAAAAAAAAAGGCCCAGTGTTTGCAGCCAACACGTGTAATCTGTTGCAGTCCTTGTCAGACAAAACAGTTTTGCCGTAAGACAGCGATTCCCAGAGGGGAAAGGGGCGAAGTGAAAATACTTTATCAGCTGCGTACATATGTAAAGCGGTACCCTGGTTGAAAAGCAAAGCCTCTTTCCCTTTGAAAGCAAGGAAGGGAGAGACGGGAGGCAATTGCCTGAGAGCACGGACAGAAATGACACAGGCACAAAGCAGAATGCAGGAAACCCTGGGCCTTGCTCCTAAAATATGTTTATCTTCCTATCAGACTGAAATAACTACCTAGCTGTGGTGAATAGAAATTCAAAAACAACTCTAAACAAACCTGAGATTCAACCAATTTTGGAAAACTCTTAAAATATATGTATGTCTTTTAATGTACACAAATTATTATTTAATTCAAACATTAAGAACAAATTCTGCTGGAGTCTCTGGGGGTCAGCAGGGGACCTTCCGTTAAATGTCCAAATTTCCGTGCCAAGAGATGCAGTTTTCTGAGGTGAAGGAAGTCACATCCCTGCCCAGTGCCTGCTGCTGAKTTAAGAGGATTTCCTCAGGTGTGAACCATCCCCAGACAAGGGCTCTTCTTCCTGCTCTGAATTCAAGGTCTGTTTGAAAGGCTCTGAATACTGAGACCTGGACTTGAAGCAAAAATCAGCCCTCTGGTCCACAGGACGGACGAAGGGATTCAGATGGCAACAAGTGTGTTTACCRCAGAACAGCCAGCGGAGGTTTCTCCCTCTGTCCATCGGTAGGTGACCTGAGAAGAAGGAAGAAAAATTAACGACATGTAGCAGTTACCTGTCATCACTGACGAGACAGCGACCCGCAACCGAACGTGCTGCCGTCAGGTTTGATTTCCCCAGGTTTGGCCGCGCTGTGACGGGGCCAAGCGAGGTCCGGGGAGGGGGACGGGAACGGCCAGCCGCGTCTCCGGGCACAGCGAGCCGGGGACGAGCGGCGAGAAGCCAACGCGCGCTTCCCGCTGGCCGCAAATGCTGATGCACCCGGGCTGGGTCCTGCGTGCAGGCACAGGGTAAGCAAACGGGATGGGGGGAGGAAGAGAAAAAGGAAAGGAGAGGAAGAGAAGAAGAAAGGGAACGCAAAGAGGAGGAGGGGGAGACAGAAAGAGCACGCGCGGGTGCCCATCTGGGCGATGCATCACATTGAAATTGTCCCGCATTAAAAATTCACCAGCCAGTGAATTTTCAAGGGATTTGTAGTAATTAGATGACAAAATGCTGGCAAATCTCAGGCTTGCCAAAGATGTTACTCAGGGGTCAAAGACTCGACACTTTTGGCTGGGTAATTTGTAAGTGTCAATCACACTCAGTCATCAGAGAGAAAGGAGAGATCTAACGGCTGAATTCTAACTAAGTCCAACGCTGTTGCCTTCAGCCACCCTGTCTGCGCTCGCCCCCCGCCGCCCCCCTTTCATCTAATGCAAACGCAATCGCTGCCGCTCGCGAGGGACTCGAGGCACAGCAGCTTAAACACAGCTTCTCTTTTTTTTCCCTTCTGCTTTCATTTTTAAAAACTTCCCAATTTTGATTTTTCATCTCCAAATTTCTGGTGGGAGGAGCGCCTGCCCTGGTTTTCAGCTGCCTGGCGAAGCAGTTGCCCAGCTCGCAGCGTGCCTGCGTTTCCATCCCGTTTCTCCTGCCGGGAGCAGGATTCATGATTCGGGATCCTTCGGCAGCAAGCCCTCCGCTGCCTCGCAGGGGCTGAGAAACGGGTGGTTTTAATCGCTTCTTTGGACGTGGTCTTAAAATCGCTCTTGCAGTGGAGTCTCTCTTCCCGTTTCCCAGGGCTGTCTTAGCCCAGTCACACACGCTGGTCTGGACTCAGCCAAGATGAAMTAAAGAGGTTCCTGCCTCCAACCTGCCCATCTCTGCCTCCCTGCCGGAGGTTACCGAGCCTTCAGCTCTGCCAGCACAACTGCATGTGTCTGACTGTCAAAACAAYCTGGGGCAATTTAGACACTAGTAGGATTTTGCTAACCCAGGTCATTTTGTGGGAGCAACCAAGGGAGCGGTTGCACTGGCAGAGCTGGYGGGGCGCATCCAGGCTCGGGGTGAGCTGGTGGCGGTAGCTCTTTGGCCTCCCCTGCGGCCAGAGCAGCACACCTGCCTGGAGCTCTAGGGGGAAAAGAAGTTGTCATGTTTTCTCCTTYGCTGGCTTATAGATCAGACCACAAAATGCAAAATTCAGTTTTACCCAGTGTCACGAGAGATCTCTGCCCTGACCACACCACGGGACCGTTCCCACGGGACTGGCCGCTGCCCTCGCTGGGGAAGTTTGCAGGGCAGGGGCCGCTTGGCTCGGTACCCGGCGGACCCCCAACACGCGGCTGTGATAGTGCCCGCAGCCGGCCTGGGGGACGTGTCAACCAACGCACAGTGACCTGCACTCGCCAGTAGTTACAGGCGCGCAGGAGGTGACTTGTCCGTCCGGCAGTCCCTGCTGCGAACCTGTCCCCGGGCTGACGGCGCTGGCCCGGCTGCACCGCCGCACCCGAGTGCCTCCCCGCTCCTCCGCGCGGCCAACGCTGCACGTCCTGCAAACCGCACCGCCAGCTCGGTCTGCGTCTCGACAGACGGATCAAACCCCTCCCTGCCTCACGAAAGACGGGGCCTTTTATTTTAGGTCACCAAACGCCGGAGAGGCAGGTGCACAATTTTCTTCCCTTCTCTAGTGGCTTATAGGGATGTCCTCATTACACCTGCTAAATCCCATCCCCGATTTTGGACCGTAAGGGGAGGTTTAAGCCGCAGGAAAGGGATGGAGGGATGCAGGGAGGGCTCTGGCCGCCAGCGCTGCAGTGCTTTAGCTGCCGGGGTGTCTAGCACATCAGCCACATCCCGGGGAAAAACACTCTGCCTGCGTGCCCCGAAATGACTTTCCAACACACTTAAATAAGCCAAGTCACAGGGAAAAAAAAAAAAAAGGCTCGTTTGCTCCATGCCTCCCAGTGTGCTAAATTTTCTGAGTGTCCTCAATCCGGAAGCATGAGGGGGCGGGGTGGAAGGGCAGGAGGAAAATCGCCTTTGGAAAGAGTAGCTGCAGTTTATTTTGAATCCATTGCAATTCCTTGCTGTAGGACACTGGGACTGTAATATCGGGTAACTCAGCCAAGAGGCAGCGTGGTGCTCTCAAGCCATTGCGCTGCCCTATATAAGTGAGCTAAGGGGACCGTAAAAGTGGCTGTAGGTTTCTCTGCAATTTAAAAAGTCATTTAGCAGCTGCAAAACACTGCCTGACAACAGCCAGGCCTCCGAGGGGGATCCTTTCTTTAACCAGTCAATGGCTGGATTTGCAGATTCTATTATACATGTTTAAATAGCATTAATTATGGATTGAGGCACCCAGAGATCTGCATAAGTGCAGATTTTTTCTTTGGGTGTCTTAACACAGTGATCTCTCTGCTTTCTTTTCTTTTTGGTGGTTTCTTTCCTTTTCAGTGATGCCCCCTTCAGCCACTGGAGCTCATAAAGCAGCAATGCCCTGTGCAGCTTTTTAGCCCTTTCCTGTACAACACTGATACAGCCTTCACTCCCCCTCCAAGAGCTGTTTTCCTCCCACCTGGACGGCAGAGGATACCGATGTGACCGCACATGCAGACACAGCAAGCGAAAAAAGCCAATTCTGGGCCTTCAGGCATCAGATTGGACCCTGACCTCCGGGAGAGCAGACTCCTCTCCTGCCTCCCTGCTTTCTTTTCAAACATCGCAGACCCTGGAAGAGCCTCGGACCCTGAACGAGCGAGGCACTTCGGACAAACCCTTCCGAAGGCAGCAGCCTGACTCGGAGTGCTGTCGCCTGATCGGATTCACAGGTATTTCAGCCGCCTTTGGAAACGGACCTGGAGCTCGCTTACATGTTTTTAAACACGTTATTTCTCGCATAAATACCTAAGGTGCCTCTGAGCTGGAGCAGCATCGCCGAGGGCCCAGCAGGACGAGGAGCACCCACTCATCGTCCCTGCCTCGGACGGGGCTGAGGCCGATGGGGTCAACGGATCCCCCCTGTGCCTTGGTAGCATCGATTCTGGGAGCTCACCTCCAACGCAGGCCAAGGCGAGCATGGTCACCGTCCTCGGAGACAGCAAGGAGGAGGGAATAAACTGTCCTCTGAATCCACTGGGATTCGGACAGGGCAGGCTCCAACAGCAGGGTGGGAGGGAAAGCCTGACCACGGGAAGGTAGCACAGCCTGTGCAGCAGAGGCTTTTAAGACGACATTAGAGGAACATTTGTTGGGAACAAGCAGCTGATCTGCCGTAGGGAAGGACTAGGTGACCTCCTGAGCTCCCTTCCACTGCGGCTCCGTAAGGTGTAAGACGCTGGAGAGAAGTTTCCCACATTCCCCATTAATATCACCAGCCACTCAACAGCGCCCATGGGGCAACGCTGCCTCCTAATTGGAGTCTGCTGCTGGCAGATGAAGACTGATAACCCACCTCATTCCCCCCGAATGGAGCTCCCAACGTTATCTCGCTCTCTCTTACAGGAGAAAATTAACCACCAGACAAAGTAAAATCTAATTTTTACTCGGATGAATATGAAAAAAACTTCTTTTCCCCCACGCAACCTCTACTAACACAGGCTAGGGACCTTCCTCTCACAGCCCACGCGTACGAGGGGGCAGGAGCGCGAGTYAGAAACACGGGACGGGCAGCCTGTGGGTCAGTTAGGGCCTGGGGCCCTCCTGCAACGGGGAGGACAAGAAACCACTGCCTGAGGGTTGGGACACAGGCTGGGGTCCCCCAGCTGCTGCTCCCACCACAGGGACCTCCCTCGGCCACCACTCGCCCAGTGCTGCGGCCCAGCCTGCGGGGGAACCGCCAGCTCCRCTCTCCTCGCCTGCCTTCTCCCGGTCTGCATTCCCGATAACCCCACCAGGACAGCTACAACCTGACCACGCACAGCAGTGACCCCAGAAGGGAGCTGATGCTAGTAACGTGGCAAAAATTATGGTCCACGGCACCAAGAGATCTGCACCCGGTTGTGCTCCTGCACGAGGCCAGAGTACCTCCCTGCTGGAAGACACCGGCTGTTGAAATGCTACAGAAGGGGAACTCGGTTGCCTGCCTTTCTCCAAATTCCTCCATTCCCTCACCGTTCCCAGGTCTTGCTGACAGGTTTTTATGCTATTTCCCTGGCGTTTGGTGCTGGTTTGCATATTTCATTGATTCAGGTCACATCGCGTACACATATGCCTCAGCCAACGTTTGTTGATATTCTCTCTGCCTCTCCTCCTAGCTCCAGTTTGGGGTGAAAGCCTCCCTTATTAGCCAATTTGGATACCCATTTACTGTGAATTACTGAGCCTGATTATTATTCATGAATGGATAAGTCTGAAATCTCAAGCCCTGCCATGCGATTTCTCTCCCTCTCAAATGCATACATTTAGGGAAAACAGGAGGCAGCATGTCTCAGCCACACGCAGCCACACTCCAGAGAAAGGAAAGCTGTAAAGTGGCTTCTCGCTATCCTATTTTATTTTCCAGCGAGGGTACTCAGACCTGCCGCAACCAGTATCAGCGCGCGCTTAAGGTGGAACGTGATGGTGCCAGGCAAGACGTTAGTCATGGTGTGACCCCGGGGTAAGGTCCAGATATGCTGTAACATGAAGCAGAAGTTYGTGTTCCCTAAGTCCTGAGCAAATCACCAGCCGCCATGTGAGCGCTGTCCTTGTGTGCAGCTGCAGCCGGAGGCGATTCGAGTTTGCTGCTGTCCCCTTCCATTAAAGGGTCAAACTACCTTGAGTCACCTTGGCTCTGGCTGAAGCTAAGAGCAGGCCTGAGGACAGGCAGGTACTACGGACCGGCTGATCCACGGTAATTGGTCACGCAGTGGTAACTTGTCTGTGTGCCTGATCCCTTAGACACAGTCAGAATATTTTAATGCCGGCTGCGGGAAACGTAAAGAAGGGACTCGGGGCCCGGCACAGGCGGCCCGGGCACGGGAGGCTGGCGGSGTAGGGGTACTCGCGGGCTACGCTGTCGTCTTCGCTAATTCTCCAGCAGGGGAGAAGCAAACAGGGCGCAGAACTGCAAAGGGCACAGGGAGGGAGGAAGGAGTACAACCATGAGCTGAAGAAAAGYGAGTCTCGACTGCTAGTTAAAAAGCAAGTCTGCAGCACACCTGCACACCCAGCAGGGACCCGGACTGCGCGCGGCAGAGATTTAGGTGACGCACACGTTGCACAGCTGCTTCCACCTGTAGGTCTGCACGATATTTTGCAAATGGGGAAACTGAGGCAGTGAGAGGAAGGTCTCCGCGTGAAAGCGTGCCAGTCAGGCAGCAGCATCCGCCTCAGGACCGCATCTTCTGATCCACGTTATCGCAAAGGAGCAGCAACCAAAGCACTAGCATGTCTGCTCTTTTAAAGCCCAAACCCTTACTGGCTTTTTCCTGCCACATCTCGCGCAGGAAGAGAACTTCAGGGATATACAGCCCCTGCACTCGCTGCTTCTGCGAGCAGACAAGCAGAGCTAGTGGAGTTACAGGGGAGACGGGAATGGCTGCCAACACCAAAAGGCAGGAAGAAAGGCTTGAGATACCACAGCTCCCGCAAGGAGCCAGCAGCTGGCTGCAGCTCGGGCTGGAGAGCAGCAAGCACGATGCAGCAACGCAGGGAGATTTAAGCTCTTCCTGCATCCCTGGCAGCGAGCTGGCAAATGGCATCTACAGTGTTGGCTGCAAAGAGACACACTTGGGTTCCTCTCTCAGTGCTGCTGTCTCTTCTGCAAGCCAGGCAAATGCCTGGATAGAAAACTCTCCCTTTTGCAAAGGCAGAACTGGACTAGAGAGGAGAACAGCTGAAATTTATGATTTATGCTCTGGCCAGCACCAGTGCAATAGAGATGAAAAGAAATCACCTGGATCTGGGCACAGCGATGGCAGGTGAATGACTCTGGCAGATCACACAGCRCTTTGTGAGCAGCAGCAATTCACGCACGTGGCTCAGGAAAACAACGGCTCCCAGCCCCGGACACTACCGGCCTGTCCGTGTGCGCACAGTCCCCCACCTCCTCCTGTCTGAGGCACAGGACAGTGCGGAAAAACAACACAGATCGTGGTCAAGACTTTTCCAAAGGCAATGAGTCATTTTGAGTAATCAAACAGGGCACCTTAACTCAGCCTGACTTGGAGAGAGCGGCGAGAACCGTCGCTCCTCGGAAACGCGCAGCCCTGAAAATGGAGGGACCTGCAGCACCTAGAAAAATCTGGGCACGTTCAATATTCTCTCTGCGCTGACTTGGTTGCTGTYCCCTTAAGTAGATAACAGCCCACAGAGGCCTCTGGCAACAGGCAGCAATAAAGTAAAGCTAGTTTTACATTAAAATCCGTTAACCCTCTAATTCAGTAAAAAGGATGCATTTGAATAATATCCTAATCCAATTCCAAAGAAAGCCCTGAGAGGGGCATACGGCGGGTGCACAGGGAAGAGTCGGCAGCCGTCACAGCTCTGCTGCCGTCCATCCTTCCAGGGTCTCCTCCTGCAAGTAGCCATCGCAACATGGCAAAAATCTGCCTGCCGGGGCAGCAGCTTTCTATCCGGGATCTGTGGACCCCACGGGGATCATGCACCACATCCCAGGGCTTGCAGGAATTCAGGGACAAGCAAGTTGCTTGTCAGCAGGGCTTTACTTGGCTGTGCAGGGATCCACACCACTGGAAAGGCAGTGAGAAGCAACGTGAATCATGAGTGAAAATCACCAATTTAAGTTCTCCGATGGGCAGAACATGGACAACTAGGGATGCAGCTGTGCCTTGGTATGGCAGCGGTGAAAACATTACGTCAGTCCTCCCCAGCTCAGATCAGCACAAAGCCACCCACTATTAACATTCTCAGCTAATATTAACCACTCTTAACTGCTCCCTTCCCCACCCCTGGCCCATGGGCAGTWGTCCTCAGGAAGGTGGACACCCAGTGCAGGGGTGTCTTACACTAGCCAGGAGACGCTCTCCAGACCTCTCCTACTGGAGCCCGAAATAATTCACGCAGCCCTCAGGACTGTAACATCTCTAGYGTCTCTGGTTCTCTCACCCACAGATTGAAGGGTGCAACAACCTGGCCAAGACCAGAAGCTGAAACCAGGCTGTTCATCCAAGGCTCCCTCTAGAGTCAACAGGGAGAAATCAGCACATCCTGGACGCAAAGTATCTCATCCTGAAGCTGACTCACAAAGCAGATCAGCATCATATCCTTAAAGTGCCCAAATCTCTACAGGGACCACAAGGCAGCCTAGGGGTGACTGGTCACAGGGTGGCACCTACGCTGAAAGCGCAAGCGAGACACAAGGTCACCATCAGTCGTGTGCCCAAGGTTATGAAGATAACAGTGGCAGAGGAAAGAGATGGTACCCAAGTTCTCCACAAGCACTCACTGAAGTGCCCTTCCTCCTCTGCAGTGCGTTATTTTGCTGATAACACACTTCCCTCTACCACGTACGTCTCCACCGCTACCACTGGAGATAGCCTCCATGACAGCTGTGCACTAAAGGATGTCCGGATGATCGAGGAATCAACCAACAACCTGTTTGTTTGAACTGGTATTTTCTCTCAAACTGAAACTTTATGCGCTTTCAATCACAGCTGAACCCAACGGGAACTGCACGGAGCTATTCGCAGGCTGACTCCAGGCAGGGAACATCTGACTCTGCTCCAGGTGCCTTCTGGTATTGCCAACTCCTCCGCAGCACGCAGCATGGTGCGGCAAACCACCGTCACTCTGAGCCTGCCCTTCCTCGCAACCTGAATGACGCAAAGCCRACACACGGGGCCCGTGCCTCATCTCCTGCCAGAGGTCCTTGTGGATGGGGAAAGACCAAAGGAGAGAGAAAGTGTGAAGCACAGAATCACGGAGTGGTTGAGGTTGGAAGGAACCTCTGGAGATCGTCTAGTCCAAAGGACTAGACATCCTGCTCAAGCAGGGTCACCTAAAGCACATTGCCCGGGACCCTATCCAGGCGGCTTCTGAACATCTCCAAGGATGAAGATTTAAGCTCTCCCGGCATCCCTGGCAACGGGCTGGCAAACGGAGCACCACACTCGATCGAGAGGAGCAGCCGGAGGAGTGCAATGGAAGAGGGTCTGAGCTGCATCTATCCCAGCCCTGACTGAAAGCACTGCTTTTCRTCCCAGAGTTTTGCTTAGATACCCTACCGACGTATTTTAAATGGTGTAAATAAATGCCCTTTTTGCTCAAGTGCTGTGTGCCTCAGACTACAGCCTCTCACGCTGCTCCAGGTCTGCAGAAAGACCTGCAAATTGACAGGGCAGCTCCGCTAACTTCAGCGGGAAGTCCTGCCCTCRTCTTCCAGACGGCCAGACTTTCACCTGCAATATTCAGAATATCAAAACCMAGTGTGGGGAGGTGGGGGAAAGCCTTACGCCAGCCTCCAGCACCCGCTGCCAAAATTGCTGAAGAAAAGGCTCAACCTTTTCTCTTCCCCCTGTCTCTCCATGTTACGTCTGCAAACAGAGATGGGAAAAACTCGTGTCTGGACCCCAAACCACAGCCACGACTGGAGCTTGCTCTGCAGCCTGCACAAAATGGGGTCGACTGTTAATTTGCAGTTTTTCAACCGAATTAGCTGTCCCGCTTCCTCCCACTGTAACTGCTCTACATTTCCCTGCCTCCCGACGCGCACCAGCACCAGGTCCTCCGCCGACACACAGCGAAGCTCCGGCAAACGAGCTGCCGACCCCCAAGGCCAGCTCTCAAAGCTCTCAAAGTGTAGTGGCCAGGGCTGGACCTCAGCAGTGACTCCACTGCCTAATTACAAYAGTTCTCATATTAGCATTTGTTAGAAATATTACTTTTACGGATATTTTTTACTGCCTGGGCTAAAAGTAACTATTTTTACTCCTGAACAAAATAAGCACATTAAGATAGTGTTCAGCCTGAGAAGCACTGCGTAGGTTAGGGATCAATGAGAGACTATTTCCCATGTTTAACTATGTGGACAGTTAAAGAGTTTGCATTATTTTATCATCAGGATCATTTCAGACCAAAAAAAAGGCAGTGGGGAGTGATGAATTTCATGAAGACCTACTTAGGCTTTCATTGGAATTCAAATTAATTAGCAGATATATGCCTATTCTCAGAAAATTCATGTCAAACRTGCTGTCGTTTTAGGGGTGCAATATGTGGGATTCTTAATATATAACAAAGAAGTCGAGTCTTTGCTCGCAGAGTAGAAATTAACTCAAACTGTACTCCAGAGCTGTGATCAGCACTTCCATAATTAATGTACATGCATATATCTGTACACACATACACAGCCCCCCAGTACACATCAAATAGATTTCTTTGATACCAAATTGCCTGAAAAATTAACCAATGTCAAACTGCTCCACAAGATAAGTATCAYTAAGGGAAAAAGAAAATCTTCATTATGTTTGAAGGTATGGAGAAAAAAACCCTCATGAATGTTTTCTAGCTTGTTTCCAGACAAGGAAATAACATGTTTTAAAACATATCAAAGGGTTAAATTAATTTTCATTAAAATTTAAATTTGAGCAGGCTCCCTCTCTCCTTCCCTCCCTCCTCCCCCTTTGAACGTTTGACTGGCAACCATTTCATATTTCAATCTCGGCAGAACAAATTGAATTAGATGTTGAAACCAAACTCTGCTCTGTTCTCTAAAGCCTACATGCTCTGCTTGCGCTAATCCTTTTCGTCGCTGCTGCAGACCTCAGAGACGCTCAGCAAGAAATCTGCCCCGCCACAAAAAGACAATGAGGGGAGGGGAAAAAAA
>PTFA01000067.1:1866400-1891341 GCA_003342895.1 Casuarius casuarius | reverse complement strand
GGGRAAAAAAAAAAGYAGGAAAAACCAACCCCAACCAGCAACCCTGCAAAGCTTTGCTGAAACGGGCTGCTGGGTGACACATGTGCCTGCGAGGGACCCTGCCCAGCTCCTGCGTCCTCTGCCCGGTCCCTGCCGATCCTCAGCCGAACTGAACGCCGCTGTTTGTTCCTTTTCCCTTCTGGATGCTGAGGCATCTTCCTGGTCTGATCTGACTCCCTCCAGTCTTTCACCCAGAAACATTTTTCCCATGAATTCTGGGAGGTTTTTCATCACCGCTGACCTCTCACGGTGCCACGCGTTCCCCATCCTTCCGCCATCTCGTTTCCAATCCCCCGCCCGAGCCACTCGGCAGCTCACCCACCAAGAACCGCGTCATCGCCGTCTGCCCCGTTTTCCCRCTGTGAAACCGCCGCGCTCTCCATGACCTCGGAGCCGTTCTGGGACCCGCGGCGGGTCCCGCCAYCGGCTGCCCCCCGCCGCGGCGCAGATGGCAAAGGCGGCGGGGAGCAGGGGAGCAGGGGATGCATCAGGAGACGGGAACGCCGCTTATCAATGCCAAGCAAAGAAAGAAAAAAAGAGATCCCCGCTCCCTGAYGAGCTCATCGCCATTTTTACGTCCCATCCCAGCTCCCTGACACGCTGACAGCCCCTTTGACAGCACGGCTCCAMCACCCGTGCCTCAGTTTACCCATCTGTTTAATGGGCGCAAATACCCGCCTGCTGCGGGGCAGGGCTGATGCTCAAACACTGCGTTAAGGGATGAGCTTTGCTACGCTGCAGAGGTCTCGAGGGGGCACCCCCCAGTTTTGGGGACCAGCAGCATCGAGTCCTGACGGCGGGGGGTGTGTTTGGGACCGGGAGGCCGCTGGGACGACGCAGCAGAGCTCCGGAGGTGCTGCGTGGTTTGGGGGACGGGCGCAGGGTGTTAAAGCTGCAGCAGGTCTCAGCACTGAGCTGCAGCCTGAATTAGAGGTAGCGTAGCCCACCGCGGCCACCTCCGCCGCAGCACGCCGCCTCCTTCTCCGGGCCCTCCCGAAAACCAGGCAGAGCCTGCGAGCCCCAGGTCAGCTTCTGACGAGCACCGGGCCCTGCGGGAGAATCGGCCTGATTGCAAGAGCAAGGCTGGGGGTAGGTTTGCAGGCACCAAAGCTGCAGCGACGCTTTGGCAAATGGCACGGCAAATGGCACGGGGACGGCGAAACCCCGGGGACCCGGGACGGGCAGCAGCAGGAATGCGTCTGAAGCACCGGGCCTGCCTCGGCGTAAGCAACGCTACCTTKCCTCTCCCTCCCGTGCTGCTGCGTCCCCTCCCCGCGCCTTCCCTCCGGCTGGCTTCTCGAGAAGGTGTTAACAGCACATACATCCGGAGGCATCCTTAAATTAGAGCCGTTCCAAGGGAACAAATGTTATCTTGAGGCCYCGGTACTTATTCCAGATGCACTGCGTGAAGCAGACAGTTATTTAACCCAACTCGGATTATTCCTGTGGTCACGTAASCACCTTCCCGTTTATCAGCAGAGCCCCGGTGCTGTGCATGCTTCCGTCACTGGCAGCAGCCCGGGAAGGCGGCCGCATTAGGGAGGTTATTGGTCGGCTCTGGGCCCAGATGCGCTCGCTATTCAGGAGGCCAGCAGTGTTGTGGGTTTAACAAAAGTCCAATAATAAGTAAGGTTATGAGCATCCCACTGCTAGGTGTATTGGGTACCGCCTTGCAACAATAGGCAGATATTGCTGGGAGGAAAACAGCCTCTCTGGCGGTAATACGGATCGCGCACACAAACACACGCCACGGAGCGCCGGGCGGTTTCCCGCTGGTGGCGTGGAGGAGAGCTCAGATTTCCCCCCTTCCCAGGGACAGCCCGGCGTCCCTTTGGAAGCGTTCGGAGTGGCAGCGCACACAATAACACTTCCCCTTACAAACAGCAGGTTTATAGGCAGAAACGTTTCCTGAGCTGCCCCCCGAATGCAGCCAAACTCCTGGTGGCCTTCCCAGAGGCACCCTGGGGCCCATGTTCCATTTCGATGAGCTTTAGGAACCTACGTCATTTAGGTGGCTATAAAAAGTGGAGCCAGAACGTGTCAAATTTGTTCCTTGCCAGTGCTGAGAAAACAATAAATCCTGCTAGAGGAAGCAATGCAATAACTTTCCCTCCAGCATGTAGGATTTGTCAGCCCAACACCCTGAATCACCTCCTGGCAGGCAGCAGGCCAGCGGGGTACCCTTAACTCTCTTCCCCTACTCGAGTTTCTCTGCACAGCACGGCAGGGTTTCCACCCCGTCGGAAAGCACCAGCTATTCTGCCCACCGGCGAGAGAGATGAGCCCACGGCAAGCAGACGCATACACAGATTGAAACGGGGAGCAGAGGGAGGTCTGGACTATCCCTATGTTCCCTTCCTTTTCCTTCTGGAGGAGGTGTCCAACTAAAATCAATCAAAAAACCACAGAAGTTGAGATTCTTCCTCCCAGAAGGGGCGAGCAGGGCTGAGTCTGAAGGCCAGCAGAGCGGCAGGCTGGACGGATGCCGGTCTCACAGCCCCAGGTAGGGAAGGACGAGGCAGACAAGGCAGCTCTGCTCTCCTGGCCCTCGCACACAAGAGCGCGAAGCGGCACGGGCACACGCACGGTGCCACCACAGCTCTCCCTGCCCTGCAAGCCCCAGAAACCCAGCAGCTGCAAAGCAAATCAAGGGCAGTAGTGAATGTTTCGAGGGGGTGGAGAGGGTTAAGAAACAGGGCGCTTGTGCCTGTTTATTCTCCAAGCTTCCGGCTAACAGTGGTTCGAGGATATCCCAAGCCAGTAATTCCATCTGGACTACAGTGTTTTAATAGCAACTGATGGGCTTATTCCTCACAAACTTGTCTAGTCTCTTTTGAACCCATGCAGGATTTGGTAGGAGGTCTCAGGATGAAGTGGAAGGGTTGCTAAACTGTACGCTGTTTGACTCCAGAAGAGCTGTTTGGGCCTGGCTCCCTCTTGCCAATCTATGTCATCTCTGGCTCTCTCGCCTCAAGTGATGCAACTAAAAGAAGACACATGCCAAGAAGGAGCAATGCCAATCAGTACTTGAGACGGCATGAACCAGATACTGTAAGCAGCTTAACCAGTCAAAGGGAGAAAGCAGTGCAATTACTGGAGTCCCATTACATCTCACTCGAGCCTCTGTGCCTTCTGTTTTGTTTTATCCTATCTCCTTGACTTATTTTCTTTTGAAAGTTTTCTCCCAATGGGATTGACAAGTTTTCCTCTCTGCCAAATGGGCACATCTCGCTAGCAGAGAGCACAACATCCCCCTCCACGCTGCCCTGCCAGGTCACCCAGCCACGGAGAAGTCGGTCTTGCCACTGGACAAGGCTGATGTCTCTCCTCCACAGTGCCGTTGGCCTCTCTGTCAAGGTCCAAACTGGACCTCGTTGTGGCTTATTCCGCCACCAGCACCTTCCCTGTAGGTGTTGAYGACTTCACTCTGGCCAGCTGAGCAGAAATAACTGCAACTGCGAGGAAACCACTATCAAGAGATGCCTGGTTGCTACAAACCTAGCATCAGGGGACATCTGGCCTGCACTTGCCAGCCCCTGAGCTTGCTGATCGCTTCGAACAGCAATAACAGAACTACACTGCTTTTCAGGTGGGTGGTGGAAGAAAAACCCAGCTTTGCCCAAAAGTCCAGCAGCCAGCCAGCCCCCACAAGCACCCAGCCAGCGTCCGAGTGACCCTGGGGCRAATGGTCCCCTTGGAGCGAGCCATGGAGGTCGCCGACGGTGGCAGGGGAAAGGCATTTGTCAAACTGTCTATTTTGTGGCAGCAATTGCAGGTTGGTCTCTAGACAGGCTCTTTTTTGGCAGCCCATCGGTTCTCCCACAAACAGAGCGAGGGACAATTTGCGATTTGACAGCTCTGCTGGCTTTCCTTGTGGGAAGGAAGAGCRGCTGGGGAGCATGTAACAACACAAGCAGTGTACACACTCGCTTCAATTTGGAGCCTAAACAGCAGAACTGAGCGCAATTCTGGGCCGTATCCCCTGAGACCATGGCAAATAGCCTGCGAGGACGGAAGTGAAGACAGGCAGTGGGGCGGGATCCTCACGCAGGGGCTGCCAGCCTTGGCAACAACACCAACAGGCACCAGGACCTGGGAACTCCTCGTTCCTCTGTTCTGCTCAGAGATTTCACAGCATGCCTGCTCCATCCCAGGCACTTAATACCCAGCGTTTCCCCAGCTGAGGGCTCTGGGCTTATGGGGCAGCCCTGGGTGTAATCTTTCCAAAGTGCTGTGGGACGTGTGGACGTGCACCATTAAGAAACTCAAGAGCTGTTGCCACATGTAAGGGAAGCTTGTCCTCCTCCTGTG
This sequence comes from Casuarius casuarius, assembly GCA_003342895.1. Taxonomy (NCBI): domain Eukaryota; kingdom Metazoa; phylum Chordata; class Aves; order Casuariiformes; family Casuariidae; genus Casuarius; species Casuarius casuarius. The sequence continues at coordinate 1,886,991 of PTFA01000067.1, read as the reverse complement.
CAGGGCCTCAAGGTTGCGAAGCTCACCAAAGAGTCACCCATTTCTGAACTGCTGCCAAGTAGCTCTCTCATTGCCACCATACCTGTACCGACATGCTTGCCTCGATCCCTGCAGTTACATATTCACACCTTTCTTGGGCTGTACATCCAGGCCATGCATGTCCCAAGAGCTTTGCTCTCCTCCAGTGTCACCCAGTGTTGCCAACCTTGACACAGCCCAGTACGTTTTTGCAAGTAGGGCTAGTTCTTCCTGCCACCGTCCCCAGCGCCCAGGTACCYACCTCTCTGGACGCCTGGCAGCTGCTGAAGACCAGCTAGTCGTTCCCATCTTTGATGTTTTCCTCCTCTTCCAGCTGCTCCATGATTTCATCCAAAAGCTCTGATCGTTTTTTCTTCTTTGGGGAATCTGTCCAGGCCCAGATGGTAGAGAAGGCAATGTGGGAGAAAAAGAAAGGCAACAATTACAAGCCGGGCCTCGCAGCACACCACTGTCAAGGAGACACCCCAGCCCAAAGCCACGTGGGATCTGTCTGTGCTGGGCAGAGCCTGTTATTCCTATTGGATTTAGCAGGGGAAATCTCTGCTGTCTCCTGCCTCTCTGCTTGAAGCCATTGACCTTGCAGGAAAACTACCACCAACACGCTCTGTTTGTAGGCTGCATCTTAGGTGAAGCTACCGAGAAGACCACCCCAGCACTATGACGTTGGATGGAGATGTGGAGCAGCAGGAGTCCAGGCACAGCCTGTTCCAGCCTCCAAGGCAACCGTACGAGGGTAACGCCTGCAACGGGGAGAGAACAGGGCAGGAGCGTGCTGGAGTTGGGGGTGGCTGTCCCTGGTCGTCACAGCACTTGGAATCTGTGCAAAAGGAGCTGGGATTGCATGTGGTCCTCCTCCTTGGGGAGATGGGGGTGTCTGGGAGAGGCAGAGAAGAACCCACCAGCCAGAGGCAGGGGGAGACAAGAGCATGTCAGGAGAGAAAGTGAGAGGCAATCGACACCTTCCTCACCAGATGAGGAGACAGGGAGAGAATGGGATGCCTCGTCAAGCCCTGGCCGCTGCCAGGCTGTCTCCTCATTAGCTCCATCTCCAGCCCTCCTCATCCCCTTCCCTGTTAAAGCCCCTCAACCATCATTTCCTTCTTCATAACAAGCAGGCTCCGGCAGAGCACAATAGCCTCTGGAAATTGGATTTGCAGGGAGGTAACTGGCAGCAGTAAGTGGAAATGCAAAGGGCAGACGTGGCAAAGCATCAAGTATGGGCCAGTCACCTCCTGGCCGGCAACAGCAGTGGGACTCGGCCATGGAGAGCAGCTTCGTTCCCAGCCCTAAGGCTTTGCTGGGAAGCAACCTGCCATGCTGCGTGCACAGGCTCGTCCTTAAAACCCTCGGTGACGCCAGCCCGTCCCATTCACCCCAATTTGCTGATCACATGTCAAGRAGAGGTCACAGGAGCTACCTAGGCACAAAGCTGGGTTCAGCAAGGCTCTTGGCAGCACACAGACCCATCCACATGGTTGCGGAGACACACAACGATCTCCAGACTCTGCGGCTCAGCCCGTATCTCCCACATCTGGTGACAAGCCCCAGGGCTGTCTCACCCCTTGGTCCCCCACGCTGCCGCCAGCGAGCYGACCCCTGTCGTGCCTGAGGACCTCTTCTCCTCGCCCGCTCCCACGCCGCTGGCAGGCAGCACCGTCCCCCGTGACCTTGCCGGTGTCTGCAGACCGCGGCCGGCCACGGAAGCCGCAYGGAGCTTTCCCGGCACGGTCCGATCCGCTCCGGACACACGGCCCCGCACGCTCCCAGGCCCCCGGGTACCGATGCCTACAGGGCTGTCAAGGGACACAACGCACCAAGACAAAACATGCACCCTTGAGCAAGCGTCCGMGCCCCCAGCATCAGCACCCGGTTGAGGTGGCAGCTAAGCCACTCGGCCCACGCGCTGATGGCAAAATCGGTGCTGCCTCGTCCCCGACGGGCRGGAACGGCCCTGCGGGCAGGAGCCAGCCGCAGCCCCTCGCCCCCCCCTCCGGCCCCCACCCGGCGGCTCTCGCTCCCGCGAAGCACATGGCGAACAGCTGTCGAAATCCCGCTTTCAGACATCAAAAGCCTCGCTGGGTTTCACAAACAAACAAACATACCAGAGGACTGAAGAAAAGGTGTAAAATAAATAAATGGAACAAGCTGTGCATTTTCTTTTAGTATTACAGCTGCTGCGGGAGATAAACAACAAGTAAATGTCACAAAACATCAATACAGAAGAAATTAACCTGACAAAAGCTCACATCCCCCCTCCTCTGCCTCCCCCCACCTCCAAACAATTTTGCATTTCTGGAGTTCCCATCTAATGATTTTATTTTTCAATTAATTCCTTGACAGAATGCCAGGATCCGGCTCCCTCCTCTCCCGAGCGCGGCGGCAGCGGGGAGACGGGGGTGCCGAGCCCGCGCAGCCGTTCRCGGCTCCAACTCGGAGCCGACCTTTGGCGGGCGGCGGAAAGCTGCAGGGTCCCATCAGGAGGGGAGGAAACCTGAAGCGTTAAAGTGAGGGGCCCAGCGGCAGCTCTTTGCAGCTCCGGCAGCGGAAGGAGCAAGGGACAATCAAAAACACGGGGAAGCGCAAGCTCCGCAGTCAGCCGTCCCCTTTACTCTGCCCACCGTGCCCAGCTCCGGCACTGGCTCCCAACATCTCCTGCTCCCCATGGTTGTCCCCAAAAGAGTATTCAGGAATTAGAAATAGCATCAATCGCGGTCTTAATTTCCAAATTCTCTGCAGATATGGTTTTCCCCTCTCCACCTGCCAGACCCTTGCAGAGATCCCCGCGATGATCGGGGCTCTGTGCAGAGGAGGACRGGCGCATGTGCACACACCTATGATTAGGGTTATATTTCAGACCGTTGCAAAACAGGACCYGACCTGTTTGGCAGGAGGGGACTTTGGCCACGGAGCAGCAGAAGCTGTGTGCCTGGGGCAGCCGGGATCTGGGGCACTGCAAACAGAAAGGAAACTCCAGTGCAACTGAGAGGCAAATGCAAAATGAAATGCAGTCTGAAAGCAAACGCCGAGATGCCCCCAGCACCGCCGAGGACGGCAGCTCACCTCCATGGCCGTGAGCCAGACACAGCAGCATGCGGGGGCCACAGTTGCAGCAACCTCCCTGGATGGTGGCTCGGAGCCGCCCCCAGCGCCGGGCCGGGCGCACAGTCCGGCGCTTCTCGTGCCCCTCAGCACCCGGCTCTCGCACGTCTCCTAACACCATGGCCAGACCCCAGGAGAGGCCCCCCGGCTCGCCCGGCCCGGCAGCGCGGTGCACCCGGACCCAGGGGTCCTGCAGCGCCTGCAGCTGCGTGCGCTGGGGGGTTGCAGGGCTCCGCTCCACCGCGCACTGGGCAGATCAAGTGGCAAAGCAAGGAAGGGCTGGTATAACACCAAGTGGATTTAGTGGGAGCACACTGAACGGGAGGAGGCTTGACTGGAGATTGGGATTTCCGATACGAAACAAATAAAGGCAGCATTGGCCACAGATGGCCTCTCCTCCATACCCCCCCAGTCCACGCTTATACCCTGATCCTCACTCAGCCCACTCCAACGCGACACAGAGAGGAGCTCGGCACCCTCCCAGCGACGGCAGCCCCCAAACCCCCGAGACACGATGCGGAGCCGTCCCTTCGCCCCGCAGCGCCGCCYCGACCCCGGCCACGCTCCCCGGAGCACCCAGCTCCCATGGCAGCTTGGGCACAGCCCTGCACGACGGGGCCCCGAATTGCAGAGAAACACTAAAAACCTCGGCGGGCTGCACCGAATTCCCAGTGCAACCAGGCCCCCAGGATCGGGTCTAGCGATTCCCYGGCTCGGCTCGGGCGCGGAGCTGCCCGGGAGCACAGCGAGCGGCCGCGCGGCTTCCTAACGAGCAGGGAAAACGCAGGGGGTGGGGAAGCGAATTGGTCCGACTTCCGTTGTGCTGCTCCGCGCTGGTTAGGGTTTGCCCGCTAACGATCCCATTTGCTTCCTTTAAACAATAGCCGAAGCCGGCGGGGGTGGGCCGAGCGGGGGATTACCACGGGATTATAGCGTGGCAGGGTTGCGGATGCCACGCTAATCCTGCAGGGTTTTACTCTCTGGCTACGGCATGCGTTTGCATTAGTTACAGATGCTCTCTAGAAAAAAAAAAAATTAAAAAAAAGGAAGAAAGAAGAAAATAAGAAATACAAAGGGAACAAAACGGATAGAAGGTGAGGAAGAGCAAGAGCCCCGTCACGCAGCCGAAAGGCAAAAGGAGCGCTTTGGGGGGGCGTGCAAAGCAGAAGCAGTGTGGAAAAGCTTCTGGGGACCAGGCAGGGGAGAAGACCCTTCCCGCAGGCCCTGGCCACGCCGGCTCCGACTCCGGCATCCCCGGGACCGGCGGGTCGAGGGCAGCCCGACCCTCCGCAGCCCAAGAGCCGGCTACAGAGCAGTCTCTCCCCACCAAGGGCATCACTCGGCTCTGCTGCAGCYGGGACGCGCGCCAGGGTGCTGGTGAGGCTCCCTCTGCAAACCGAATGAAGAAATGAAAGGAGGCAACTGCACCGTACACCGGCATCGCTCCACCGGGGCGGACCGACGTTGGCAAGAGCTCCTCTGCCCCCGGCCAGACTGCTCTGCCTCCGACCGCGGCCAGCAGCGGCTGCGCGGGAGAGGACAAGAAACGGGTCAAGTACGGAGCGCTCCTTCCCCCGGCAAATCCTCTCGGCTTCCAGCAACCAGCTATAAATAACCGGTGGGCTCCTCATCTCGCCGGAGCGAGCCGCAGTGGGGCTCCTCTGATTTACACCGGCCCCGCAGCCTTCTGCTGAGCCAGAGGGTCTCGTTAGAAATATTTCTGCTCCGCTGCCCTCTCCTTTCTCGCCCTCTCCCCGTGACTCTTACGACTGAAACGAGAAATAGGTCCCCGGCCAGGCCCCCCTCCCCGGCACAGCTCACGCAATTCCGTTTATCCGCRCGCCCGCCGCCCTTCCGAAGCCTCCGCTCGGCCCTCTTCCCGCCCCGTCCTGCCAATAAAAGAAAGTCATTCTTTCCCCTTCCCGAGTCGAGCGCAAAATTCCCCATCTGTCAATTTAATTCTTTGATCGATGGGAAAGAGCAGGAAAAACGGCCCAGCACAGCTGGCTTCCCAAGTTAGCCCTGGTAGGATACCGCCAGCCCCGCTGCTGACGGCTGAGTGAAATGTTTGTGAAGCGCAGAGAACACAAGTCAATAGTAATTTAGCCGGATTGGGAGCGAGTACCTTCTCCGCACGGACTGCAAACTCCCAGGAGAGAGGCAGCGCGCACACGCTGGGGCATCGCCGGCTCGCTCGGAAACGCTCCCCGAGCACGGCCGAGCTCGGGGGCTGCACCTGCAACGCTCACCCCGCGGCGACTGTGCCGTGAAGGCAAAGAAAGGAAAAGGAGGTTTTATTCGCCTACGCTTTGTACAGGGCGTTTATGCGATCGTGGGAAAGCAGAATTGCCGGTTTGCATCAGGGCTCCGCAGGAGACCCCAAGCCTCTCCCTGGGAGCGGGGCACGGACACGGCTCTGCCCCTCGCCCCAGGGCCGGCCGGTTCAGCCACAGGGCGTTGGGACCCCCTCGTCTCTAGTTATTAGCCTCTCGGGAGCAGCAGAGCCAACATATTGTCCCTGCTGGCTCTGAAGACATCCGTGATCCCTGTTTCCCAAGGGGAGGATTGGCACGACGGCTCTCGGTGATCACCCCCCAAAACTGGGCAGAGGGACAGGCCGTTGGTGGCAGATATGTGGGGGAAGGACTCATCCAGCCCCCGCAGCCCTGATGTAGCCTGTTTGCCACAATCCTGCTTTGCCCGGGAGGCCGGTTTAGTGGCCCCCAAGGCCAACCAGCAACCAACACTTCTGTGGCTTCTCCTTATCGCTCCTCAGCTGCCCTTCTCCTAACTCCCTCCCCGCCCGGGGCTGGTTCATGCCCTTAAGCAAAAAGGTTTCTATCCTTCACAATTTTTTCTTTCTCTTTACCCTCTTGAATATCACACTAGATGGTCTCTCCATCCACAGCAGTATCAAATCCTCCCTTGAAACCTGCAAAGCTCTCGGCCTCTCCAGCTACCTTGCGACAGTGAGTTCCACAGATTAACAACGCGCTGCAGGGAGCACTTAAAACTCAAGAAAAGAAAGTGTTTTTGCTGATACAACACCCTCCTGTCTCACGATGAAAAGAAAGTACACTCGGAAGTGAGAARAGGACTTAATCCTTTTCACACTGCGCCTGGAGACAACAGTGTGAGCACACAGTGTGTTACGACGGTCACAACAATCAGGACCGGGCTGTGGTCTGTCTTCTCCTGATAGCATTAGTGAAACCATTTCTGGCAGACTGTGGCCACTTCTGGGGTCCCCACTTTCTCTTCGAACATTTCAAAGATTCAGGACAAGCCTTAAAAGTGACCTGAAAAATACATAAAATGAGAAGGAAGCCTATTCCATTTTACTGCATCTATTAGACCTATCGAAAAGATGGCTCAGAAGTGGCTTGATTGCTATGACAAATGCTTGCAAGGAGAAAAGATTTAGCAGATCAGACCTCTCTTTAACCTAACAAATAACAGCAAAGTGAGACCTGAGAGCTGGAAGCCAAATCTATATAAATGGTGCCTAGAAATAAGGTGCATAATTGTACCAGAGAGAAGTCAGTAACGGGACTTGAAAGATTCTCTGTCCCTCACAGCCCAAGTGTAGACTTTCAGAAAGTATTTTATTGCTAGGACAAAAATTACTGGCCTGTAATCACCCTGCTGCGTGAGAGGTTTTGGCCTGCGCTACTCAGAACACCAGCCTGAATGATCAAGGTGGTTCTTCAAACCCAGAGACGCTGGAATCAGCTGTGATGGTAGCGAGACCTGTACAATGAGACAGGGCAAGACGAGTTCATTGCTCGTTCAGGTCAAACTTGTAATCAAGCCAATGGAAGTAGAGGCCAACGTGTCATCTCATTGGACATGGGTGATAACAACCCCCAAGGCCTTACTGCAAACTTCTCGCCCTCTCCATTAGCACTCTTTAGCCTCTCCTACACAGAGATCCATCACCTATTAACTCTGGAAACACCTATGTATCACTGTTGTGCCCACAACAACCCAAAAACTGCTTAGAAAAAATAGAAGAAGAGAAAGAAGGAGCTTTTCAAAATTCCTAAATTCCAATTACATAAAACTTGGAAGAAATGTGTTCCGAAATCCCCATGAGATAAGGAATATCAGAGCTGTTTGTCCTGCTTTGACACCTTCACCTTCTTCTGGTATGTGCAGAAAACTCTTCTTGACATGTTCCTTGGTTGCTTTTATTTCTGTGGGATAACTAGGAAGAGAGCCAGGAGCAGCAGCAGAGCCCATATGTCACCCAGTACTGATGGCACGGCCCTGCCAGCACGACTTGGTATAAACACGCGACACTTGCAGCAAGCCTGCGCCTCACGTGACCGTCGTCTCCAAACGGCACAGGTGCCTTGTGGTGCTGGAGGGTTCCAGACCCAGAAGAGACTTTGGGCAGGGGAAAAAGTCTCTTGTGGCATGGCAACGCACACCACTGGAAAGAAATTTGGGGCAGGAAATGGGAAATAAGCTGAGTTGGATGGCAGGATAAAACTCACYCCATCCACTGCACCACTGCTTTTGAAGGCATCTGTCTCCAAGTTCTGCTTCTCAGACACGGACCGTTTGGCTCAGCTTGGGTAGCAAAGCAAGGCAAACACAGCAGTGGCTTTTCGTTGTCAAAGAGCAGCTGAGAGACGGATGGCACCAGGAATCTCCGTCTTGACTCAGTGTTTCCTTTGGGTTTCCTGGAGCCTTGAAGACCCAAAATAATCTTCTCTCCCTCCCTCTCCACCATTTTCAGATGGATCCCTTCCTACCTGGAGATCRCTGACCATACGGACCTGGCCACTGCAGCCCACAAAAATGTAGGAAGAACCTCACAAGTTGCCCACATAGAGTTGGGTGAGGAAACTCACAGGGACATCCACAAAGAGGTCACTGCCCTCTCCRTCAGAGCACCCAAAGGACTGAAGACCACCCTGCAAGCAGCCCTGGATCCCCAGGAGATGTGTCAGGCCTGGGATCTGCCCCTGACCTGCCCATAAAGATCTGGGGAGATCACGGCCATGTGTTGGGAAGGGCTCTGACTCCCACCGGCAAAAGCAATAGCTGAACCCCAGCGTCCCAGGTGAGATGTAGGCACACTAAACCTACCACCCTGCTTCGAACAACAGAGGAGAGTGAAACACCTGAGAGAGCAGCCGAATACCAACCCACTCTCCTTCTGCCTGTGACACCAGCAAGAGAAGATATTTAAGTGTATTTTTGCATCAGATTGTTTCCACCCCATCATGCCTCCTCCATGAATTCACAGGCACTGTGGCCCAAGGCTGGACTGAACGCGTCCCTCTGTCACCGACCGGCTGTCAGAGGCGCGTCTGGGCGAGCGGGGGCAGCTGGAAACCGGCTCCCTTCCCTCCGCTGCCCTCGTCCTCCTGCTCCGGCGAGCGCRGCCTCGGCTTGGCCGGACAGCAGGGCTCACTCCCAGCAGGGCTGAGCGAGGAAGGGGGAAGAGGGAGGTTTGGCATGAAAGGACAGCMGAAACTGGGACCTGGGCAAGCAAAGGGAAAGAAAAAGCTCTCCCCTTGCCAGCAAAGCTTTCCCCTCCCTAGTTACCTTGCTGCTCTCCGGAGCGCTTGCAAAGGCAGCGTAAGTGCCTGCTGCCTTGCACGAAGCACGTTCCCGGGTCTCGGGGGACCGAAAGCAAACGCGGCTCTGATCTCCGTGGCCCAGAGCGTGAACCCGGCAAGCACGAAGCCCAGTACGAGCCGCCCTTCAGGCGAGGTAAACATGCACCCCACCGGGCCGGCAAAGAAAAACCCGGCCCGTCCTTTGGAAAGCGCCAGGGCGGGAGGGGGGAGCGACCGAGCGGGCGGCCACGAGCTCTGACGGCAGAGGAGGAGGAGGGAGCCGAGCCGGCGCCCAYGGAGGCAGCTGGGGCCCGGGCAGCGCGCCGCGGGTTCAGGTGGCGGCTGGCTGCCCGCGGCACGCGTGTCCCCGCGCGGGACCGCTCGTGACCGGCAGCAGATGGAAAGGGCTCTGCTCGGCGCCTCACCGGCAGCTCGGCCCGGCCCCRCGGGCACCTCAGAGCCGCCCCTGCACCTCGCAGGGACGGGAGGAGAGGGGAGGGAAACAGGGATCGGCAGGAGAAAGCAAGCTCAGTTTCTAGCTTACAGAGTCTAGGCCACATCATCAGTGAAATGAGTCGGGCGGTCTCAGCCCAGCTGCTTAGGCAGGTTAAAGGGAAGGCGGAGGACTCCAGGCAGGGCTGCGATGCTTTACCAGCTTTGTGCCTGTCCTCTCCAGCTGGGCTCCACTCCAGAAAATCAGCCTCCAGCGAGGAGGGGGAGGAAGCGCGAAGGAGAACGCAGAGGAGCGTCCCCATGGTGCCTGGCAGGAGACGAGAGCAGCAGCGTTTCTCTCTTTCTTGCCATCACTCCATTTTCTCCACAAYCACAGCAACTGGGACAGGACCTAGGTCCCGCTCTTCTCAGAGCCCCTGGGCACTGCTGTCAGAAAACCCGTGGCAACCCTGCCGCGAAATCAGGAGAGGGAACCCCGTAAACTGGCACCCAGAGAAATAAAATCCCATCTGCCAAACTCCAGCCTGCAAACACGGCATAGCCAGGCTAAGCCCTCTTGATACGCCTTCCCCGCTTCCAGGCATGGCCCAGCTCTCCGTGCCTGCTCCGTGCGCCCCAGACGGGCTTTGTCATGGAGATCCGGCCCTGGCAGACCCCCTTCTGCAGCAGGACTAGCCACCAGCAGTATTGCAGCGCGAGAAGGAGCGGGAACACGCGTGTGCACAAGATAGGGCTGAAGTCATTGGATATTATTTCTCTCTCTCCCTCCCTGAGATAGGCTGGAGACCAGAGATGACTGCCTTCTTCAATCATATTTTCAGTCCCTGAAGATGGGGAGTGATAACCTCGCTCCTGTTTCTTCAGCCAAGACCCTGGAGCCATCTCAGCCTCAAAGCTGTATTCCTCACAGGACAAAATCCACTGTTTCTGCAGGTCTCCGTGAGTGCTCACCTCYGTGAGGAAGACCCTCGACAAGGGGGCTGGAGCAAATGCAGCGAGAAATCAAGACAGAGGCTGAGCCTGGGGGAGACGTGGGGGCGGCAGAGCTTGCAGGCAGCAGGCAGCATCTGCTGCAAGTCTGCAGTTATCATAAAGCCGAGACCATTTCCCCCCGCTGCTGGGCAGAAGAAAAGGGGAAAGAAGATCCCAAATATAAAATGGGGCGCATGAAACATCCCTTCTGCTCCCTGCTCCATCCAGGCAGAGATTTGCATTACTCAGATCAGACACRACATGTTCCCCCTCTGATGCTGGGTGGCTGCATCCCTCCCCAAGCAGCGCCCATCCTCCCTGCTGTCTCACACACGTCCCCAGCGACACAGCTCTACGTTTGCCTAGACAGCGCGGTGCATTTTGGTCTCCTTTTCGGCACCACGTCGGAGATCAGCCTGTTGTTCCTTGCACTCTCCCAGTTTGCCGCACACCCGGCTGCAGCAGGACCCACCCTTGTCCATTCCCCAGCCAAACCGCACCTTTTCCAACCTGCTGCCTGTCTGCACTAACCAGCGCTCCACGAACACGAGGCAGGTCCCGCCGGAGGCAGGCTTGCTGCRCAAGGCGTGCTGCGCTTTCCACCTCCGCGGACCGAGGAGCGCAGCCCCAGAACCGCCTATGCCAACCCCCTTGGCGACGGGCGCGAACATGACGGCGAGGGGAGCTGGGAAGGGATGCAGAAGGAGGAGCATTGATCTCCGGCTTAGTCCTCCAGCCCAGGGGATCACCTCCTACATAAATATTTGCCAAGCAATGCATTTGTACCTGTCAATGGCTGTCAATAGAAGCCTGCAGCACTGTTATCTGTGGAGCTRCCGCTCTCCAGAACCTGATCCAAACGAGACTCTCCGGATCTCAACCAACGGCCAAATTATTTGCCCTTTTTAATCAGGTTCTTATGCCTTGTGAGGGAGATGAACACCATCACCCCCATCCCATGCGCCTGCCTTTCAGAAGAAATGATTCTTGCTGGGAAACAAAAGGGGTTATCTCAGCACAGCACCGTCTCCAAACTGGCATCTCACCAGCTCAGTACCCCGCGTCTCGCCGCTCATGCAGAAACAGGGGCATCAAAGCTGCTTCCCCCGTGCCCTCCTCAGCCGGTTCACATCTGCAGAGCACCCCGGGGTGCAGGCAGGCAGAGCAAAAGCCCTTCAGCGGGCATGTGGCATCACGAGATGCCTGAGCCTGCCAGCACATGGAGAGTTAACGCGCTCTCGTGCACGCAGAGAGCTGTTGCAGACAAAGGAGAAGCSAGCCTGGATTCCTCCTGCTTCACCCTGTCTGGGGACGGAGCGCAGCCCTCCATTGCTGGCTTCTCTCTGCAGCTCCTCGGCACGGTTTCCTCCCCAGGCAGAGGAGATTTCCTCCGGCTTTCCTGCCTCGGTGGGCTGTGCCCGCCTTTGCTGCGCGAGACCCCTCGCGCTGAGGTTGTCAGGCTCCAGCATCTACCTGCCAGCCCCGGGGCACACAGCTGCCGGGAAAGGGCTGGCGTGGACCAGCAGCGTATGCCAGACGGGACAACGCCAGCCAAAGCTGTCTCGACAGGCCAGAAGGATGCCGCTACGTTACCGTGGAAATGGTCTGCCGTTTTCCGTCTCAGGGCCTCCACCGTCTCCTCCGCGTCTGCCCACTCCAAGACCAGCCTCCGGCCGTACAAATGAGTGCTGTGGCACAGGGCGTTGAACGCTTTCTGCAGATTTGGAAAAAAGGAAGAAAATTAATACAGACTCATAGGAGAAAACTAAAGATGCCCATCCCTCCACCCTGAATCTAGAAGGCCACCAGAGAACATCCTACTTCCACTTTTCCCTGATTGGGTGGGATTCATCTCTCACCACTATCCAAGACTGGCTCTGACTTGATCATCTACTTTCTACATACGTGCAGCAGAGCAAATGTCCGTTGCAATTCCTGCAGGCTGCTGTCCCTCACCAGGGAACAGGTTGAAATCCAGCACAAAATTTGGATGCAACCTTGCATTAGCCTGGGACCATGCCTGAGCCAGGAAAGCCCCAACTTGGAAAGGCTGACTAGACTTGGAGCAGTGCTAGCTAACATGGTTAAACTGCACCAGGTCTGCATGCAAAAAGCATTCACTCGCCTCATGGGCAAGTGCTGCAGCGCTGGGTGAGCATGGGTAGAGCAACCTCACGACTCGCCCCCCACCCACCTCGGCAGATGTCCTTGAAGGATGGAAGAAAGATCCAACTGTCTGCTGCATGTGGGACCAGCTCTGTGCTGGCACAGTCAGGTACAACACAAATGTGGGTCGAGAGGCTGCTTTCTGCTCAGGGGCATTTTGCAAGGCATCAGCCAGGGCAACATCTTTCCAGAACCCCAACCCCTCCAGGGAAAGTTGCCTTCCTCTCACCACCCTTTTGGTGATCTGCCCATGATGGGAGCAGACATGGGAAAGGCCAGAAGCCCACATTGGAATCTCCTTCATTTTTCACCTCCAGTGGTTTCATGTGTTATAGAAATCAGGAYGTATCCTGATTATTAGATACTGCTTAAGAACATCTGTATGACTATAACCTCTGCTAACATTGAATACAAGCATGTCAGTTAGTGCATTAACTCAGAAAGCTTTCCACATCTTTAGCTAACCAACAGATGCATTCAGAAAACACTGACTGGATCCAGGGCAGATTTACTTTGTCTTCAGTTCCCACAGACTTTCAAAGGAATCCAGGATCGTGCAGGATTGAGCCCATAATGCAAATACACAAACACCTAAGTCAAACATTTTTTCAGAACCACTCATCCCCAGGGGCTCACAAAGTGCTTCACAGCAATCCGATACATGGCTAGGCACAGGGATAGAGAAAAGGAGTCCAAAATTCTCTTCTAAAAACCTCAACTAAGACTGAGATTAAATAGGTTCATAAGGTCTGGAAAGGAGCATGTGTGGATCAGATACAGCAGCATACACAAACATGGAGACTAGATCAGACCCCTCTCTCCAACAGGGAAAGGCCATCACATCTGGAAGCCCCTAAAGGGGCACCAACGCGAAGGTAAGACTGGACGAGCCACGCAGCTGATCCTGCGGAGGCACGTCAGCCGGTCAACGCTGCGGGCAGACGGCACGGACAACACGAGCGCCCTTTCAGTCAGTCCAAATGTGTTGTTGACAACAAAAGAAAACATGTGGAGTTAATCATCTCTACTGCCTGCTTTTTGGATGTGGGTTGAACGCCTTTTAAAATTTAGGTCAATTTTGAAAGAAAAAAGCTTCTCTGCAAAAAGCCCAAAATCGTAACGAAAAAGTCCAGGATTTTCCTCCAAGTGCTTTGCCACACAGGAGYTTTGAATTACTGAGGTTGCCCCGAAACGGCGCGGCTCCGGGCACGCTCGCTGCTCTCGCGAGGGGCTTTGGCTGGCCACCGCGGCTCCCAGGCAGCCAGGGCTCTGCCTGAACTGCCGAGTTGGCGTATCTGGAGTCCTGTCTCTGGCGGCTTTTGTGCCCAGCTGCTCCAACGAAGGCACAAGAATTTCCAGTGCCGGGTAATTAGCAACGCACTTGCCAACAGGATCCTGTTCATCGCATTGCCTTCTAGTCCAGCTCAGCTAACGGCTGCTTTGTGCTACCAAGCAAAAGGCTGTAGGACATGTCTTTATCCTACAGAAAGCTTGGGCTGTCRTGCTATCTCACGGCACCGAGTTCCAGAGATTTATAAAACCCCAAACAAAGCATTTCCAGCGACTAGTTTTCCACACCCTGCGTGTCCCCCTCAGTCTGATTCTCTTTCACTCATATCATCCTCATTCATTACGAGAAAGAGGAAAGAGGAGCACCAGCTCCACCTTCTCTGTAGCGTTCACTAATTTACTGCTACGTCCCATYGCTGCACGTTCGCCGCCTCGCCAGACTCTCCCGAACCACGCGAGGCAGCGTGCCTCATTTTCGGGGCTGTCTTCCCTTCCGAAAGGCGGCAGCCTCACCGGTGCTTTCGCAGCTACAGCTGTTTTTATTTGCTGCTGCTGTTGTTTTAAAGGCCTATTTTCACTTGGAATGGTATCCAATTAGCAGAGCAATGTGTTGGCTTAAATAAACACTCGGGGGGAGGTGGCAGTAGGGAGTTGTGATGGCTGTTTACATTGGCACAAAGAGCCATTTCCAAAGGCTGGCAAACAAACTGCAGCTCTCATCGCTGGGTCTCATTCGTTAATTTATACTTTTTAATTTCTCACTTCCCGCAGCACGAGGAAGAGAAAGGCTGGAGGAYGGGAACAGCCAGGAATGAACCAGGTAAGGCCATGGCAACCTTGTTCTGCCCTTGCAGCAGGTCCCGGTGGGGGGACGGGTCACACCAAACATCCCTAAAAAGCATCTGCTGGTGACCACCACCACTGGTGCAAAGTGCTGTGCTTAGGACAACCTCATGGGCTGCCATGCTCCGAGCAGTTTGCTCTGTCACCTCCTTCCTCACGCCCTTGTCTTTGCAGGATTGCCCCCGGGCCTCATCCGGAGCCCCCTCGTGCAGCCAGTCAGCCCCACCCAGGATGTGGCGTGTTTGCGAGGAGCATGGGAAGAGGTCACAGACCAGAGAGAAGCCAGAAGCTGCCATGAAGTTGTGCAGCATGGAAGAAAGCTGCTGGGAGACAGATCTCCCAGCAGCCTGGTCATAGGGGTCCTTCCCAGCCTAACACAACCCCAAAACGAGTGGCTTCACACCCAGGAAGACACTAAGTTTGGGAGGCTGGGATGGGCCACAGGGACAGTCCCAGCACGCTGGCCATCTCACCCACTGTTCCAGACCATGTAGTAAAAGGCATCCTAGGACCGGTAGCCTCCATGGTCCCATCTTCCAGCGGCTTCCCAAGCTGGGCAGCAGAAGAGAAGCTGGGTGTTTCAGATTAAAAAAACAAAATCATCTAACACATCATTTCCTTTGGAAAACAGCCCAAAACTAAAACTTACATGTTCATTGCTTGGTGAAGAATTAGGAATTTTTCACAGAGAAAAAAAAAAATACATCCATGATTTAAAAGACGACAAAGTGATGAGGGTGAAAAAGACTATCCCCCTACATCCACATCACTGCAAATCTTCCAGCAAGAAGAGGAAACTGGCCACTGTTGCTGTTCCAAATAAAAGATTAGGTAGGGGAAAGTGTATTTTAAATACATGAGAAATATGAAAGGAAATGAGCAAAGGTAGACTAGTTTCCAAAGAAAGTGGGGCTGGAAGCGTTGTATATTCTCAGGGTCCCAACCCTCCACCTGAGTGTCTTTTTCCCCAGGATACCTCCTTTGAAGACCAAACTGTCGAATCGCCAGATGCTTATTTAGTTATATCTCAACTACTGATGGACAGAGTTGTGGCTGTCTGTTCATACAGGAGACAGATTCACTGGAAGAGACCTCTTTATTACAGCTTTGCATCATTACATGCCTTTAAAAAAGCGGGACCTTCACCACAAGGACTTGCTATCCTTAACCGTTGAAAAAAGATCTCATTGCAGCTGCTGCATTTGGTAATATACCCACCAGTAGGTAACCTGAAAAGCTCAGGTGCCCTGTCCAACCTCCTTCCAGGTCTCCCTTGCTTTCTAAATGCTTTAAGGTTTGCATGAAAATCATGGCCTGGTCTCCCYGGAAAACGGGACGTGAGCATGCTTAAAAAACTTTGCTTCTGAGCCCTCACGCATATGATTTTGCAGAGTTTTGTTCAAGCCTAATTSCTGCTCGATATGGCAGGAATTCCTCGCGAGCTAAGCGCTCCTGACAATCCTAAAACAACAGTGGGGCTTTGGGAGAGCTGGCCRGCTGCGACAGAGAGGCTCCGCACGTGCTACGAACAGACTAGCCTCAGTTTTCTGCGGCGGTGCAAACTGCACCTTCAGATACTCGTCCTTTGTTCATCTRTAGCAGCGACTCACACGGCACTTATTAGGAGGCATCTTTTTCTCTGTGTGTCTGTGTGTGCGTGTGTGACAGGCTGAAGAAACCCAGCCGGCTACATCTAAATCAGAGCCAGGAAATGTTGCAGGCACATGCGCAAAACATCCTTTTGGGAACTGAGCTACTGAACTGGAATGATGTAAAGCAGCACTTTAAATTGCTGGTGGCTAGGGCTTGGGCAGGCTTAGAGCCCTGGCAGTTACTTGCAAGGCAAAAGGAGCAAGGGAGAAGCAGAGGGAAGAAGGAGAGAGGCTGGAACAATAGTGTGAAAGCCATTTTAGAGATTCAGGAAGGGAATTCCAAAATTAAGGGATGGCTGATAAACTTACCTGAAGACTGGGCTGCAGGGACAAGGCAGACACTGCTGGAGCAGAGTCTGCAGTACTGGGGTTTTGCAAAGTCAGAGATCAAGAGACTGGACCACTGCACTCATCTCCGCCGAGTGCTATGGCTCACCATCCCCAAATGCTGTATTCGTTTTGAGGACAGCACTGCTCTGCCTATAGATTCCCCCTCGCCCTATTAAATGCTCAAGCTGAAGAGCCTCAGGGCCAGAGTCATTAGAGGGACAAAGGGTCAACAACATTAGGAGACTGATAAATTTCCACCCCTCAAAAGAAAGTCACAACTGAGGATGTTCTCTGCAATGCCAGCTGCACACAAGGATGTTTTTTTCTTCCATGCGTGTGTTTTTTAAAGGGTTGACTGTCTTTCCCGAATGGGCAATTTCTATTTGGAGACCAGATGTATTTTTATATCAACAGGGGAGAACAGTGGAAACTCTGCTTGCAGTTAATAGTTTAAAAATAAAAACAATCCCACAACAACTCTGCACTGGGAGCTTCAGGAAACACACCACGTAGTTAATGCTTCCTTAACCAGAGTTAATTTGTTATTTCCAGCAAATCAAAGTTGCCCTTCTCTTCCCCCCAAACTCCATACGGTCCCAGCCAGTGGTCACCTCTCTTTGGAGATTTCAAATCAAAGGCTTAATCAGTGTATGCAAGCCCTTTTTGTGAATATTATGAAGCCAAGGTATTAGAAAGAAGGAGGTAGGAGAGGTGCTGGGGGCTGGAGGAGAGGCATGATGGGTGGATGGATGGTATCCCATGTAATGGCACAGCGAATGGGTTACAGTCCTCGARCTGTCCTGGCTCCTTTTGGAAACTTTGTCCCTGCCCCTGCTTTCTTTGACATGGTTTTCTCCCCATTTTCTGTCTCAGCACATTCATGCGTGCTGTAGTCTGTTAAAAGGATGCTCACAACATACAAGAGAGAAGGCTGCTAATCACATTTAATGGCAACGAAACCCTTCCAGTTCATCACCATCCATCACACAGAGAAGTAATTCCAACAAACCAAGAGACAACCCCTGCCTCAGACCTTACTGTGGACAAGACAGGTATGGGATTCGGGGCTCTGACAGTCRAGCAGCGTGCCCTGCAGCATCCCGTGCCCTGCCTGGAGGTTACCTCCCCTGCAGGTACACGACCAAGTGGTGGTGGCACCTTACTTGCTGCCCAATGAGTGCATCAATGAAGCCAAGGGAACAAAATCCAGACCTACAAGACAGGTCTTCCAGGCCCAACACCAGGGATTTCTGAAGGGGAGCCCCACATCTCTGTCCTAGCTTTGGAAGAATCCCTGTGCAAGCTCCCACAGAAGCCATAACTGCCCAGGAAAAAAGACAAACATGGAAGGCCACAGGCTTCAAATGCCCAACAAAGGCACCACAACTATCCTATTACAAAAACATCATGTTTTATAAGACATTTATAAGCTATTTCCAAATTACCACTCTGAGCAAAAACATCATTGATAGTCCACAGCTATTCAGCTCAGAGGTCTCTCGGCCTGCTCCCCTTCTCTCTCATTTCACTTAACAATAAACTCTAAGCCAATTATGCCTGTGTTTACAATATTCAGAATCCTATTCATCAATCCACAGCGCATCCTTTTCCAGACAGCCAATGGAGAGTACTTGATGTGCCACTTGTGAGACAATTAAATCCCTCAAAAAGACGATGGCAAAAAAAAAAGAAAAAAGAAAAACAAGGAAGAAAAGCTGCTTTGCTGCAGGGAAGAAAAACCCAGCAAGTGATCTTTCACAGGGTGACTCACTCGCTGCATGCTTGCCTCCTGCGGGCAGTGCATCCGCTCCTTTGCAAACTGCTTCCCGGTCTGGGGAATGAAGACCTTGGAAGGRGTGGTCAGGGCAGAAAGCACGGGAAGAGCTCCGAGGAAAAGAGYGCCAGCAGAGGCAACGTCAACACTTAGAGGATGGGGCTTGCTGGGTTCATGCCACCAGCATGCTGCACAGAGCTGTTAAAGGCCATCCTGCAGTATTGCGGCTGGGGAGGCCCGCTCCCCAGCAGAGAAGGTGCACTTACTTGCAGTTCCCTGAACAAGGGCCCTACCAGAACCTCTCTCTTCTGTCTGGCTGCCCATTTTCACCAAATACAGAAGAACTTCCTATCTTTGAGATCTGCGTTTGTCCAGCACAGCCAAAATTAGCCAACAGGTTCATAAGTGACTGAAGAGGGACAGGAGATAGGCATTGAGAATATTGTACAACACCACAACAAGCATACATATACAACAGACAACAGACAATAAAGAACAAGTTAGACTCCCATATAAACCTTTCTGTTAAATATTTACATGCTTCCTCAGGAAAAGATTCAGTTTCCAAGAAAAACACCAAGAACAAAGCCTGAAAGAACAACTCTGGCATGAACCAGAGGTTACAGTAAATTTGACCAGAGGCTCAATTTTAGCAAAGAGCCACATGCAAAACGTGCAAAGCAGGGGAAGGGAACCACACTTCGGGAGGATTCACTCCACCGTACACTGCCGAACGAGCCAGCCCAGGAGGGGAGGACGAATATTAAGCTGAAGGAAGTTTGAATTACGATCAATACAGGACTAACAAAGAAACTCTATGCACTGTGTTATATGGGAGGTCAGACTGGAACAGATGATCTAATAGTCCCTTGTGATCTCCAATCAATGAATCCTGTCTAAAAACATAAACACAGGCTATGCTTATTCCCTCCTCCTCCCTCCTTCCCCTCCGCTCAGTGCTTGAAAATTTGGAGTCTCTGTAAGTCAGCGGAGCTATTTGGTTCCTTTACGTCAGCGATATCATCCCTTGGCTCGTACCTACAACTGTTCCACTTCCAGATACGGAGCAAATCCCAGGAGTCAGTGGCAGGGCTGAAACCAGCACTGCTCCAGCTGTGGGAATACTCCGGCAATGGGAAACAGCTGCTCAAGGCCCTCTTCTGCCAAGTGCATGAGAGCAACCATGCCTGGTTCATCCTTCTGGCAAAGGGTAAAAGCAGAATACAGACTGGCTACAATCTCCTTGTCTCTTCTGGAAATATGGCACTTAACCATGTAAGAAAACTGAGAAAGGGTAGGACATTTTGAACTGCAGTCTAYCACGGCTTAAAACACTATGAAATATTTTCCAACATAAAGTGCATGTGGATTGCAAAAATATCACGATACTGCAACAACAGGGTTTTGACCTTTTTTTGTTTAAAGCAAAATGTACTTTTGACCTGCAGGTTTCAGGAGTCCCTTGGCTCAGCTCTTGGTGCTCAGAAGGGAGTTTCCYTTGGCACAGCTGCCTGCTGTGGACATTTTCCATATTGCCTTTAAACAGCCATTCTGAGAAAGCATCTTTGTCCAAACTAGCACAGCCATTCCTTCGATTCTGTCAAGGTATTTATTCCCCCCCGCTTTGGTCCAAGAAGATGACTGCATTACAGAACCCAATCTTTGTTCCTGTGTTTAGGGATTGGGCTTTTCTGCCACCCACCCACAAATGCTTCGAATTACCCCAGCCTATGACTCCATCACAGGGTGCTGAGATAGCATCACCAAGTGAGAGCAGCACTTTGGGAACTCACTAGGTAGTCAACATGCAAAAAGTCACATACCTCTTACTCTGTATTTAGATGTAGCCCTATTCCTTCTTTAACACGGCTGTGGAATACCCTGGTGCTTTAACAAGGCAAATCAGACACAGTCTTCCCTCCGCTTCCCCATCTTTCACCAACTCACAGCTACTGCTCTTCTGTTATGCTCAACACTTGAAAAAACTCCAGAGGGAAACGTTGTTCCCAGAGGGGTCTCCAAGCACAAGGAGGAACAGATGATCACTGGCCTTGTACAGTTGAAAAAAATCAGGAAATGGCCACTCAATGTCCCAAACTGCCCCCAGACCAAGTCAGTGGTGGARGTGGGACATGTACTCAGGTTTCCTGATTTGTCGCATTGGGCCAAAAGCATTTCCTTCCTGCTTGTCACCTTGCTTCTGACAAACCTGAAAAACAATTCCCTGTTCTGCTACTTCAGGAGGTTTTTCAGCCATTATGAGTCAYACTAAACAACTTTTGCCCACCGTAGCCCAGTCTGCAGTTTCTGCTGTGTACTGCCCTATCCCCCCGCTGGAAACACTGCCCATCTTTTTAATGTATTTCCCCTGCCTCCCAGAAGAAACCCTGTGCTGGTAAA
>PTFA01000067.1:1810789-1866304 GCA_003342895.1 Casuarius casuarius | reverse complement strand
GGGCGTTTGGAAATACTGGTCCTACCCTGCTCTTTCACTGTGTACTCTTTGCCTAGGATGCGACTGCTCTTTCTAAAGCAACACTGTTCAGGTCTCCAGGATGTTTTTCTGCAAGGTACTCAGAAAGCACTTTAAAAGGAGGGKTTTTTTTCCCTTTGAGTCAGCTACCTCCGATTTAGCCAGTGTCAGTGGGACCAAGAGCATTCATTTAGTGGTCCTTGATGCCCAGATATCCCAGAGCCAGCTGTCCCCAACGGCCTCGAGTGACAGATCCTCAAGCGACAAAAGCTCAYGTGTGGGTGCGGGTGTGTGGAGATCCAACTGGTTCGGTAGCTAGATGCTTAGTATCATTTCTGTGAGCCCTCTCTCCCAAAGACAGCAGCCTACAGCCCTCAAAGCAAGGCACAGCAAGGAACCTGGCTGCCCAAACAGCTCTTCCCCCTCTTTTTTTAYGGCCACAGATGAAAAGCAGGTTGACCAGACAGAACTAGAGAACGATCCTAAGTTTTGGTTTTACCTCAGGTGGCAATTTGCCAATATYGCAACCTTCACTGGCCAGATCCCCCGTGAGCTGCAAATCCAAGTGTAGACAAGGAGAGAAACAGCCTTCAGCAGTTGCCTACATGGGGGTTTTARCCTCACTGGATCTTTGATGAGGACTAAAAAGACTGCCCAAATCTAGGCTAATCCCTCAATGTGACAGAGCCTCCCATCTCACTTCCTCACCTCCTAGTCCGAGACCAKCCTGGGAAGGAGCCAGAGGGGGAAGAGAACTCAGCAGATTTAAGTCTCACCTTGGCATCCTGCTTGGTGAGGAAATCCACAAAGCCAAAGCCGCGGTGAGATCCCGTTCCTGCCATCTTCTTGGGTAGCCGGACAGTCTTCAGCTCTCCAAAGGTGCTGTGAATTAAAGACAGAGCAAAAAGCAAAGACATCTTGAGATCAAGGAAAGGACCGGCTTTTTATCACAAACCACAGTGCTATCCATTACAGATACATGTTTCTGGCTTCTTGGCATAGAGAACTGTGGCCGCTCTGCTCTCCTGTGAGCCGCGTGTCCAAAGCAGACAAAAACTCAGCTTGGATTTCAAGGGCCATCCTTTCTGGTTACAAACCTCAACGCGGCAAAAACCTTCTCCATTTTAACTGTTGTAATTCCCCTCTGCTAAGAAACCTGCAGAAACCAAGGACCCAACCTGCAGGCCCATACCTTGTTCCGGCTGGGCAAAAAGCATCTCCTGTAGTACGACGTTAACGCTAGGCAGGGGTGCTCCTGATGGTAATTAAAAGCGACTTGTCTTCACCTTTGGAGATCCGTGCCGCAGTGCGCCGGGCATTGATGCGAGCCGGCGCCTGAATATCGCTCTGCGAGCAGGCTCTTTCCCCAGCAGCTCCCTCGCTCCCCGGGGGCCTGGTCTACGTGCCRTGCTCACAAAGGTATGATCGCCCTGCTCTGCTGAGGCTGGCTATGATTTTTCAGGCTGGGTTTCCTCACTTTTCCCCTTTCCTTCGGTAACTGCATGTCTCATTCCGTAGCCAGGAAGCTAGCCTCTGTCACTTGCTCGAATAAAACTGCTTGTATTTAAGCTTGCTGAGCGTATAAAGGGGAACCGCTGAATCTATCAGACCCCAGACCCGCGCTTGCTCCAGAGGAAACAACCTCCAGATCCAACAACGTTTCAGACAAGTTTTTGAGTGCCAACACCACAGAAAGGCAGGAACAGGGAAACGAAGGGGGTCCTCGTTTAGCCGAAGGGCGTGCGTTAGGGCTGGCAGCGTCGGGTGCTGGACACGGCGCAGTGAAAAGGCAGGCTATGCCTTTGGGACGCCTCGTCACAACGTGCATGTCCTCTGAGAACGAACTTGTCACTTGAACACTAAAGCACGTGGCCAGCCCATCAGCCTGGACCTCGTCCATAAAACTTGAAAACAGAACCTGAGGGAGAGCTCAGCTTGCGAGAGGGCTCACAACTCATAGGGCCCAGCCCACCCCTCCGCAAGCCCTCTCGGATACAACCCCTTGGAGAAATTCCCAGACAAAGGAGATGTTTTCTCTGCATCCAAGCTCTAGCTTCCTTTTCTCCTCCCCTCCCCTCATGGCCATCTATCAAACACATATGCACAAACTGCAGGCAATAAATATTTAATGTAGACCGGGTCTGAGTGGATGTGTTATTTTATTTGAAAATCTGCACACACACGCACATACACAAAAGCAGCCTGGGATGCAGCAGTGCCAAGGAGCACCCGGGAATAAACACAGTAAAGGCCGTAAATGCTCTCGTGAAATGATATAAGCTAAATCCTGGGAGTTAACCTGGTGCACTGGCAGCATGACCAGGCATTCATCTACCCAATTTTCTTAGGCAACGTGGTGTGTAAATGTACCATTATGAAGCCTCAAAATGAATCCGCACGTCTCCTCCTCGGAGCCTTCCTCACTCTCCTTCCCTCCCTCCTGCCCCCTTCAAGATGACGCTATGCAAACAAACAAACAAAATCAAATGGTGGAGCCGGAGCAGCCTTGGGAAGCAGGGATGCTCGGCTGCGGGAGCGGCAGGAACGCTGCATGGCTTCCTGCAGCTGAAGGATCCTCCTGCGAGGTGGCTGCAGTTGACAGGGGACACGGTAGCTCTGCAAATGGCTTTTTCATTTGCTGCAGCTTTGTAGCATCTTGGATGAGCTAACTGAGTTAAAGGGACAGATGATGAGAGTTCTTGTCCCAAAGAGATTAATACCTAACTAGAAAAGACGGAGAGTGGGTGGCATCGGCAGGGAAGGCCTTGCTCTGACCTATCACACCATGGAAAACATGAACTGTGCCACGGCCGTTGCCTGACGAGGAACAGAATATYGACCAAAGGACGTGCAGCACCACAGAGCGTTTATGAGAAAACACCTGGCTCTGGCAGGCACTACAGCATCATCTCCCTTTAACATGACACCAAGACCCAATTCACACAGTGGGCAAAYAGAGGCACAAATGGGACAACTCTACAAGGACACCTCAGCGATACTGAGCAGGAGTTCGGCAGCCACAGACGGTTGGGGCACCAGAAGGGAAATCACGGTCACGCACAYGAGCCAGGGCAGAGATGGGAGAAGAACGTCAGCCACAGCCACGAGATTGCTCTTTCCCCAGAGCAGCCCGAGAGTCAGGTGGCTGCTGGATATGTGCCACGTCACCTCACACTGTCCCCAATGGACAGACACGTTCACCCAACACCCTGCCTGACCAGCACCCTCCCATGGCTCCRATAAATCACCACAATGTCTATTAACCCCTGTGGATCTTCTATGATGGCTTTTATAAAGCTCCTTAAAAAAAAAAATCCTGATTTGCTCAGAAGGCATGAGAGCAATCAGAAGCAGGCTGTAGCCCTCCTCAGGGAGGGACAGATTTTCTGGGTGCCTCGGGCATCGCAGGGGAGCTTCCTGYCACACACTGCTCGCATCCACATTACAAGGTGGAGACAGGCTCAGGACTGAAGCTTGGTCTGACCTGCTGCCACACTGCGACCACCAGCCAAGGACTGCAGTGCATCCAGCCCTGCCATTCCCTGTTCCCGTGGCTGGAAGAACGAGGACCAAGGACACGGCAGGGCACCACACACCTTGGGTGCCACTCTGAGAACCCATCGCCACTCTGCGCTGGGGACGTGCCCAAGCAAAGACGGTGCAGAGAGCGTGGCGGCCCTGGTCTGGACCCAAACCAGACCAGAACTGGCCAAGAGGCATCATGTGTTGGAAGGTGAGGGTTGTGGGATGAAGGGTGGGGGACAGGCATGAGCCCAACAACAGCGGTACCCAGCAAGAGCTCCCAGAGAGACGCGACCATCAGAGGAAACCGCAGCACAACTTTCGACAGGGAGCAGGCAGAGAGGG
Organism: Casuarius casuarius; assembly: GCA_003342895.1. Taxonomy (NCBI): domain Eukaryota; kingdom Metazoa; phylum Chordata; class Aves; order Casuariiformes; family Casuariidae; genus Casuarius; species Casuarius casuarius. The sequence continues at coordinate 1,862,419 of PTFA01000067.1, read as the reverse complement.
AGGGCAGGGAAAACAGAGGGGCACAACAGACACTGCTCAGAGACAGAGCTGACCCCACTGGGGCTGAGGAGTAAAACACCCTCCCCCCCACTGCGGCGCTAATTAGAAACCACAACACAGCAATTACCATCCAAGGAGCTGTGAATGAAGTGGAGAGAGCGGGCCTTTAATGTTCTCCTCTCCAGCGCAAGGCAGAGACTCACACTTCTTTTTTCCAATTATTTCCTTCAGATTTGGGAGGAGGGGGGCTGAGGTAGAGGGAACCCAATTACCTCCTGCCGCGCAGGTTTGTCGTGCGCAGGGAAGCCAGGCGCCACCGCATTCGCTCCCATGCTGGCTGCATCGATGCCACGGCCGCAGCCATCGAGCTCCGGGACGGCCGTGCACCGGGTGATGYCACAGCTGCCAAAGGCAAAACGCACGGGATGTGGGGACAGGGGAAGGGAAAGGGATGCAGCCCAGCACCCAGGCAACACCCAAGCAAGACAAAAGGAGGGAGGAAAGCAGTTTTTACACAGGCCAATATGTGAACAGCTAGACTGCAGCTTGTCTATAAGTTCCAGTTGAGCTGCTTTAAAACACGTACTTCCCTAGAGCCGGGGATGGCTGGGGGGTGGGTGGGCTCCCAGCAACTCGGAGCTGTTATATCTGCCACCTCCTTCCCCTTGCAGCCCAGGCAGCGCTGATGTATGCAAATCCTCCRGCGTGCCAGCACAAGTGTGAAAACGCAGCGCCCACCCCAGGAGTGGGGCTTTCCTCTTGGAGACTGATGTCTCTCTCCTCTCTCGGTGGCAAATTGGATGGAGATCAGAAAGCGCTGGCATCACACCCAGCTGTCGGAGCGGCTCACGCAGAGCACAGTGCCGTGCCACGCTGGCTCCCCTCCCTCTGCGCAACGGCTTGCAAGGAAGGAGCGTGAATCCCCAGCAGTCACAGACCCTTTCTGAACCGGGATACTCGCAGCCAGGACCTGAGCTCCAAGGTCTTGGTGCTAAGGAGAAACTGAGTTCCAGGGACATAAGAGCGTCCTGGCTGAGGTTTTGCTATCGGTCTGGAGCAGAAAGTTAAAGTCAGCGACTCCAGCGTCATTGGCCTGGTGCACAGTGAAACTCCAGCGCTACGATGAAGATCTCTGCATCTGTTTGCACGCCTGGATGGAGACAGATGGGCGTAAGCCTCGCTGGCACGCTGCGCTTGCTGGATACGAGGCAGAGCCCTTCCAGGGCGAAAGGAGTACAGCCACGTTAACACGGCGCCGTGCCCAACGTGCAGCTAAAACGGTTACACAGCTTCCAGACCCAAACTGGCATCGATCCAGACAGCTCAGCCCAGGCACAGCAGCTTGGATTTGTACCCACCTGCATCAACACATTCTCCAAGTGCTCCACGGTCCTCTGTGCATCAGTGCCAGGGCTTAGCTACAGCCCAAGTGCTGAAGGACTTGGAGGTCGCGGGAGCAAAGTCTTTTCCTTCTTGAGATACCAACTTGCTTGCAGTTAGCCCAGCTTAACTTTGCATAAGATTGCAGCCTCCCTTTGGGTGAATCCTGCCCCTGCCAGACCCACGTACCTAGCCCAGGGCTGGATTGCTGGCAGAACACTCCCGCAGCTCTTAGTGGCACATTGCACCGGGCTGCTCTGTGAATTCATCTGTAACCAGCGCTCTCACTCGCTCCCGGAGCCAAGGTGTGCGGCAAAAAACAAATGCACAATGTTTTATGTAAATGACTTCCACACGGAGCTGCTCATGATTAGCACAGGCAGTTCGGAAGGCAAAAGCAAACAGCAAGAACTTTGCCGCGGAGGCAGCGGGTTTGCAAACCACCCAGCAACCTGCAGTGCGCTCAGCTGGTTCACCGCCTCTCTGCTCTCCTGCCTGCGTGTTCTGGAAAAATGGTGTCTGAATGGCAGTTCTCTGCAATCACAGCGATTTCACTCCTCAGCTTCAGCGAAAGCTGCTGCCCCGGGAGAGAGAATTAGCTCACTGGAAGTGCAGTGAAATGGAAGCCAGCAAAAGCGGGGTTWGGGTGGAAAGCAGAGCCCAGGTAGAAGTGTGGGAGGAGTTTGGAGGATTCAGCTTTCCCGGCCTTAGGCTGCCTATATTCCCTGCGCACCGCAGGCAGCTTGCCAGCCAGGCTGGCAAAATSCGTGCTCAAGCCTGAACTTGCTGTCCCAGGCTTGGCATGTCTTCACCCCACTGGCTGGAAGGGATGACAGCCCTGACCAAACACTGGAGCAAGGTGTTTCCTAAACCAGAACCTTTGTTTCATGCTGATCCACCTTTACAAAGGGAGAGGGGAAACCAGTAAAGACTTGTATTGGCCCTGGCTGAGCAACTATCAACGTGGATATAGATCAACACAGTCACAACCCTTCCTCGACAAGTTACTGATCCCAGAACTCAGCAGAAACACAGATGTTCCAGCTGGCTCTAGAGGATCGGCCCAGAAAAGCCAGGAGGGACTGTGTGAGCCTAAGAGTTACCCTCCTCACCACCGGCACTCATCACTGCCACGGGGGCTGGAGCACTGCCCACATGCCATTCCTGCGTATCAACGACCTCCCTGCTGCTTTGTCAACTCTTCCCGCGGTTCTGCAGATATCCTCTCACTTTACTGGCTAAGCAGAGGGAGGAGAAGTAGATTTCTCCATGCTGCAAGACGTAACCTGATAGCTGGCTGCAGGTCAGAGGAACATCACTCCTTGGGATTGTAATTATATCCTTCTGGCACGGGCCAGCTGGGAGGCACATCCTTTGCCTGCTAATTATAGGACATTATATTGCTGTTAAACAGAGCACAGTCTAGCTTAGTAGACAACACACCGCTCATTTGGCTTTGCCTAACTGTTTACTAGAAGCTGTTTGTGCCTCCTCACTCGACATGAYGAAGAACCTGAAGGATGCAGAAGCACGGAGAAGTACAGGAATGAGGGTTTTCTCTAGAAACCCCCTTCCTCCGCCAACGCCACTCCCTCAGCTTCCTTCACTGTTCTGCTAACAGCACCACCAAAACTCCCCCGGGTTTCCATCTCGGCACTGCCAGGCATGCAACTGCCAGCACCGCCATCTGCCACTGACTCCATCACCTCTTTTTTAAAGAGCTCTTCTTTTCCCATCATGTTTTATCTGAATTTCTGCCCCTTGCCTCCAAGTCTCCTCCTACCCTCGCTCACCCTCCCAACGCCCAGGTCTGGTCTCCCACCGCACTGCCTCTGCTGCCCCAGTCAGAAGCAACCGCCTATTTAATCATGTTTTACCACTCCGCAATTTCTCACGACAGACACATATAGATCAGGCTGAACACTAACCCACCTGGCAAGTCTCTTCTTCTACCAAACACAGGAATCTAGTACTGCTACGGAACAGGGACAAACCTACCTGTACCATTTTTCACTCCAAACTCCTGAAGATCCAAAGTCGCAGACGCCCACAAGGAAACCAGCCGAACACTTGCTGAGCAAAAGACCTCAGTCAGATATCTTCTAACCATTATTGGTCTACCTGTTCTTAACCCTCTTCCACACCATCCTCTGTCTGAAATAGGAGTATTTAAACTGCAAGCTTTGTGACAACCTTTTCTCCTCTTAGCCAAGTGCCTACAGTGTCTTCGGTACTACAGCAGTATCACTGAAGACTGTATCAGATGCTTATGCAGTTCAGACCATTATGATGATAAAATGCTGAAACTGAATCATTATTTTCAAGTTGCAAACACAAAGTTGCCTTCATTCTGCTTAATCTTGATGTGTCCTTAGCTACAAACTGATCAAAGACTCTGGTTGCAAAGCTCCATAGGGAGGAACACAACTGACATCTCCAAACCATGCAAATGGTTGAAAAGACCAAGTGTTGTCCGCTCCCAGAACAGAAGACCTTTGTGCAAGGTCTTTGTGCAAAACGAACAGAGTCCTTACATGTCTCCAAATATACACAGATGTCCCACTTCATGGAACAGTCCTAAACCTTCCCTGGTTTATCTCCCTTTGAGGAAAAAAAATGACAACAATCACATTGAAACCTAGTCACGAAAACCTCCAGCACGTAGCTCTCCAGCCTTCTCATGGGTTGCTCTTGCTGCCACCATCTTCTCCTCTCCCTGCTCCTTTCCTACTGATTCGTAAAGGCTGCCCTACCATCCCCAGAGCCCCGCCGCTGCCTAGACCTTCCCTTTGTGACTGCTGCAGCTCTAGGAGGGAGCCCAAGCAAGAAAGCCAGGCAGACTGGGACGTGGGCTCTGCTCTGTGCTCCGCCACTTGAAAGCCCACCATCTAACCGTTCACCAGCAGCGGCGCTGGACGGGGAGCACAGACTCCAAAAGAGACACAAGTCCTTCCCTGCCGTTCCCACGCTGCACACCTCCTCCAGCAGCAGGCCTGAGCYGTGTTTCAACCCAGCACAATTTATTCAATTGCTTTGCAATGGTCGTCTTAATTTTATTTTTTTCTATCACCCCCAAATAGGACCTTCCCTCCCCCAACAAATTACTTCTCTGACAGTCTCTGCTTCTGCACCGATTTGCTGATTATAGGGGAAAAAAATAATAATGGCCCTTTTTTCTTTCTTCCTCCTTTAGGAATGCAGGACCCTGCCAAATGGTTTTGCCCCTGGGCTGAGTCATGGTCAGTTCCACCCCCTGCATGAGAGAGTTAATGAAATACCCAGCGGAAGGTCCCTCCCCGCCTCCCGCTCCAGGACTTCAGCTGACTCCAGGACGGCTAATCCCATTACAAGAAAATAACGTGGATAATTCAAGCTAATGAAATCGTTACAAGAATGTGGACAGCCAGGGGTGGACATTCAGAGCCAATTTAACACTCCTTGGTGTTGTTATCCCCAGCACAGGAAATATCTGAAAGGAGGAAGGGAAAGGAGAGAGAGAGAGAAAAAAAAAAAAAAGCCCTCCTCTCTTGTTAGCTTAAATCCTGTTAGAGAGTTCAGGAATTAATCGGCCACCTATCTCCCCTATTACCATTATCATCATCATCATCATCAATAATGTCTCCTCGGTAACCTCTGAAAATTAGCAAATGAATGCGCAGGTGGGCACTGAAGGAGTAAAGCCTCCCGACACGCCAAAGCAAGTGCATTACTGCTGCTGCTTCCACCTCCGGCAGAGAAACCGGGAAAGATGAGGGCTGGAGGGATTTYGCAGCTGCTCAGGCGCCCTGGCTGTTCCCAGCACACGGGCTGCACAGCTGAAGCAAGCCTGAAAAGCAGGTCCTTGCCTGCCCTGTCCCCACCTCGAGCCAACCTAAAATTCTGGTCCTTCGGTTCCTGCAGGAGCTCCTCACCTCCTGCTCTGCCTGCACTGGACAGKCCTGCTGGAGACGCGCTGGGTGATCAAACCACCTCCTGGTCCCTCAAAGCCCCTATGAAAACCAAGCGGTACAAAGGCATGCGCACTCCTTGCTCTTCACTACACGGACCTTCAGTCTTTTGAGCTTCCTCTCCCCTTTGCCCACCACTGTCATCTTTGTTTGGAGGCCTCTTAATCCGTCATTGCAGCAAAACTGGGTTTTGCTTAGTAAATACCTGTTCTTCACTTCCAGCGCTGGCAGAGAACGCTGCTGGGAGAACGGCAACTTTCCGCTCCAGACAGAGCTGCCTTTCAAAGTGACACAAGCCCCTTACTAAGACCAGCCTTGTGGGGCAGATGTGGACACTAAGGAAACAGATCCCACTTTCCACAGGAACCTCTGTAGTAGGATGTMGCAAGCCTGAAGTCAGATTCACCTGCTGCTGCCTGCTGTGGTCACACGTGTCGAGTAAAGCACAACACAGCCAGCGCGGATGGGACGTGTCCAAGGTCAGCCACCAGCTCTGCACAAAGCAGCAACAGCAGTTCACCAGGATTCACCCTTTTAGCACTAAGCATATCCAGGTGCAAGCTGCTGCTTGGGTTGTGCTCATGGATGCGGTGGGGTACCTTTCCTACGTCGCGCAAATGAAGCGGCACTATCTACCTGGGTTAGGAGTCTCATCAGCTCTCACCGTGACAAGATTTCAGAGTCATTCAAGCCCATATCCTCACCTCACATGATATCATGGAAGTTCAAATGCCTCCAGGATTTTCATCTGCGTACAAGTATTTCACACCTGCCCCTTTGCTATGCTACTGGGTAACAGCAGAGCCAGCTGCCTTCCCACGATGGCACGATCTTGCCCTACATTGTACATACCTTTGTATTGCCCCAAAAGCACAGGTAACTCATTCCCTGGAAGCTTAAAAAAACTGCTTGACAGGCCAGTAACAGCAGAGTGAAGCAAGGGGGAATGTGTCACGGGTCTCAAAGAAACACCACGTTTCCCCAGGACACAGATTTCTCTCTAAAACAGGGCTTTAAATACGGAGCACCATTTAACTCAGACCTATGTAAAGAGACCACAAAAATCAGGAATGGCCGTTTCAAGCCACAAGGTTCTCTGGGATCGGTGCCAACGTCAGCGGTGACAGTCAGGCAGGACCAAACACCAAGAGACACTGCGGCCCTTGAGCGACTGCAGAGGCTCCCGGGGAGCTGACTGCCCTGCAGTGATGCTGGGGAGTGAAAYGAGGACTCCCGGGCTCCATTTCAGGCTCAGCTTCCCATGTGCTGGTGACCTTGCAAAAGCCACATCTCTCCCATTTTTCAAGCTCTCTGCCTGCAAAGCCGCAGCTGCTGCTTACCAACCTCATGCGGTCATGCAAGGCTTCAATCAACCTGTGAAGGCAGCAGAGGGATTTGGGATTAAAAAACAAGGTGCAACATGAACGTGAGCATCTTCAGTACAAGGGACAAAATAACAGACCCACTGCAAAAGCAGCAGAAAAAGTGGAAGTTATCTAAGAGGGTGATTTGGCTCTGCAAGAAAGAGAAGCCACCCAGGGAGTCTGGCACGGTGTGGAAGGGGCTGGCTGACGGAGCCTCTGCAACCGAAGAGCAGCTTGGGATGACCCCGTAGCGTGAGCACGGCCGTGCTTTGCGGGGAGGTCGGCCAGCGGGATGTCTCTCCTCTCCTTAGACGAGGAAATGAAGGCCAGAGAAAGGCATGAGAGAAAAACACTGCACCGTGGGACCTGTAGAAGGGGACATCTGGTTTCCGGCAGGCCCATCCCTCTCCTCCTGCTCCTACGTGGAGATTCTCTGATGGTTTGTACAGGGGAATTTTTCACCTTTCTGTCACTGCGGCACAAATAGCATCCTTCCCCTTTTCTCAGGCTCTATTTTCAAATTAACACCAGCCAGATTTCCACCTTCCCCCCACCCAAATTTGGCTGAAAGCGACCAATGATTTCCAAAAGCAGCATCGCCGGCGGCAGGGGAGGGAAGGAACGCAAGGAGCCCTCCGGGACGTGCCCAGAACGAATGGCACCGTTCGACTTCTCCGGGTGCTCTCTCGCGAACATGTCTAATTACATCCAGACGGCGCTTTCGGCACACCTGCCACAGCAACTGTTTATCTTGCCGAGGACTTAAAGAGCATCATTTGCAAAGTTTGCTAGGAAGGAAAAGCCAATTAGCATGTCGCCGGCGAGGCACAAAGGACCCTCTCGCTTTATCTCTGCCGTGGCTCCCTCTCCRCGGCTCGACAGAGGACCCTTTCATGCTAATTCCCCCTGCAAACACCCACTCCCTCGCTTTGGCTCCTCCAGTCGGAAACATGCTTCTGCAGTTTCTCCAAGAGAAAAAAAAACCAAAGCAAACCTGTGAGATAGCAGAGGGAGGGGGCAGTGGTTGGRAGGCAGCCAAAGCTGCCAAAACCCAAGACTGCTTTCACACAGTCTCTTCCCACCTGCTTCCCAAACACCCCGGGAAGGAATAAACAGYGCTTCGAAGGGCTCCCTGGACTGGGGAGATGTCGAGAGGCAGCAGGGCAGAGCGGTGCTCGAAGGAGAGTCCAAGACAGCAATGAGGGTGATTCTTTGTGCTACATGTAGTAGAGGGGCTTACAAATTTTTTAAAATTTGTGTGAATTTGGGGAAGCGGCAGGCGGCACTAGCCAGTCAGACCTGCCTTCAGGTGGCAAAATAAAACGGCACTTTGCCAACAAATACATGCAAAAATCAGCCCGGTGGAATGACAGTGGCCAGGGTGACGTGTGGTGGAAGAGGAGTCTGCAGCGCCACGCTCCTGCCTCTCCATCCCTGTCCCAGTGCCACACTTCCAAATTCCCCGCTTCGGCCCTGTGGTGGCTCAGCACATCTGCCTCCGCTCAGCCTTGCTGGTCACGTCTCCCTCATCCCACGCTTGCTTCGCTGCCTTGCAGCACCCAGAGCCTGCCGCCCGGGAACGCTCCCCTCTCCCATTTGACGCTCCTGGCCAAACCCATCCTTCTTCCTCCATCCCCATCCCCACMGTCCCGCTGGTTCAGGATACCACTGTCGCAGGTTTTGCCAGGACTCTTCTCTCTCCCCCTCTTCCAGCTGCAAGTCTTTGGATCTCTTATCCCTGTTTTCTGGATGTCAGTTCAAATCCTCTTCCTCTTAGCGCTCCTGCTAATGAGTTGATGTCTCCTGCCTTCCCTCTCCTTGTCAGCTCCGCGCTCTCTTCTCGCTTGGGACCACCAGTTGACTCGTTTGTTTTCGTTGTTGATTTAAGTTTCATCGCTGTGCCTTTCTGAGATGCCTTCCCGCGCTCTCCGGATTAAAGGCAGCTCTAAGCTCCACGTAACGCAGTGCCCGAGCACGGCACGCTGGTCACGGCTCCAGGACACACAGGGAGCTCGCAAGATCAGCATGGAAACAGCCCGGGGCCCGCTTGGTCTCAGCCTCTGGAAAAGCCGGTCCATCCTTTAGATTGCCCTTGCTTTCCAGTCTCTGAGCCCCTTTCGGGTAGGGTGGTGAAAACTAAACACAGTTCAGCTCCTTCTGGATTTCTCCTGAATTTTGGCCCAGATCTTCAAAAGATGTTTAGAGACTCAACACTGTAAATATTCCCAATGCCGCAGACTATACGGACATAGATGTGCTGCTTCCAGGGCGTTACGAATTTACCCGCTCATGCTAAAGAGGTGTTAAGTCCCATTTTTCCGAGAAGGCTCATTTGGCAGCAGCCTCCCTTGGAGCTCGTGGTAAAGCAGGATCAGAACTGCGACTGCCTTGGCCCCAGACCAACATGTAACCACAGGACTTTCCCCCTCCTCAAGACACAGGACAGGAATTCAGTGCCCATTTCTCACTGCTTAAACCGCTTGTTAAAAATGTAGCAAAACATTTTACCCCTTCTCAATTTATTTTCCTTAACAGTTGCTTATAAGGGACCTTATCAAAAGCTTTCTGAAATTCCAAGTAAATTAGTCATTAGGCAGGTTTTCAGAACAGTAATTAGGCCACTCCATGCCCCTGATGTATTATTTACCTGAGAAGATATACATAATTAGGGCTCTTCTTTGTAACTGGTATTACACGCACTAAATTCTACTCCAGTCTATCGTGTAATTACGCAATTAGGCTGCATGCTAAACAGAAAGAAACCAATTCTGAAAACCAAGCAAAAAGAAAAAAAAATAATTATTATTTTTAAATCCTTCATCACCAGCATAGTGGCAGGTTTGAAAATTTTAATATCCCTCCACTTAACTCATCTTTAAACAGGTGCTAGAATCAGGTTTGGTTTCCTCATTTGGTTTCGTTTAATCCTACTTTGTACGGTTTAATGTTGCTCAAGAGATTCAATTCCTTAAAGAGATTTGCTTTAAGGCTGGCGTCAGCAGGGGTATTCCCCTTCCTCGGGCCGTACCGATCTGCGGTGCTCGTGGAAGGACGGCTGYGTTGTCTCACAGCCTCCCTCTGCCTCCCCGCGTCCCCCCTCTCCTCCCAAATAACGATTATTTTTCAACAGCTTCCCAGCTGCAGCTGGAGGAGAACGACAGCCGCAGACAGGTACAGTTGCTATGGTACAACTGTCACAGTAATTTAGCCCTACCGAGCTGGCTCCCACAGAATAATTTAACTGGGCAATGTGGCAAAAAGGAAGGTGGGGAGCGCTGGGTGGCGGAGCTCCAGCGATGAGGCTTCTGCTGCAGGAGAGCGTAACACCCAGGCTGCAGCTCCGGAGGAGACGCGCACAAAACCGTCTAGCTAGCCCTGTTGTTCCGTCTCGACAAACCTGTACGCAGCCTTTGTGCACCTTCCTAAGAGAGGATTGGACACAGCAATCTCCGATTTGTTCCTGTTTTCCTTCTGGTTATACTTAAAAGCGCGATCTCTTCTGCAGTCCCTTCCTTCCGAGCTCCTCGCCTTAATATCCGAGCGCATCCCACAGCGTGTTGCACAACCAGATTAACATCTGTCCCATCYTTGTTTCCTCATCCCTGCTGCTAGGGCAGCATGTGCCATGGGGTGAAACATACGGCGCAGAGGTTTTTTTAATCTACCTATTGTTATACATCTATTTTAGAGTTGGCAAGATCAAAGAAAAGCGCTCAGGACTTACTGAGCATGCTTACAACTCCCTGAGAAGATACCTGCTTATTATCCRCATTTATTTTCATGTTTAAAGACTCCCGTGATTCATTATTTAGTGTGATAAGATTTTTGTTCTGAAACTTTACATCTTYGGGCTCAAAATTTCTAAGCCACCTCAGGCAGTTCCCAAGGCACAGACCCTGAGGAAGGACACAGTGAAAGGTGCACTGGCCCGGGGAACTTCATAAGCTTTAGGAGGCCRCTGGTTTAAACACTACCGTTGGACTTAAGTTGAACTCCGCAAGAAAGTTGAGGGTTCACAGCTGTCTAATGGTCCAAAAATGTGTGAGCTGGTGACTTAGAGGACTTAAAAATAGCAGGTATTGCACATCTATGTCAGAAGAAGTCATTCAAAATGAGCAGAGAGGCTGAAAATCCCACTCTAATTTTATTTAGATTTTTTTGCTGCTTTTCTCCACTGCTGCCATCTTACAAAACAGGGAACTCACTCAGTCCCCAAGCCTTGTCCCCTAAGACCATTCCTCTGCTGCTGCATTTCAGTCACTGTGCAGGCTCTGCTATTTGCGCTTGGGCTAATGCTTGTTCCAAAAGATGCCACCAAGGGTCCCCATCTAATAGAGCCACTAACACACATCTGTCCTAGCAGTAAGAATTCTGGAGGAAGACCGTATATCTCACAATTATTCTGTACATGCACAACTTATAACCAAAGGGCTGGGACTAGTGCTGATTACAAGGAAAAGAGTTAATCCATCACTGTTTTGTTCATGGTAACTGTTTTTCAAAGCCTAGGCTCTGCCTTCCTGGCTACTCTCAAATTCTGTGATTTCACCTAATTGACCATTTTTTSTTTGAGATTACAGTAAATTTTTCTTTCTAGGTGACAGAAAAGACATTCAGGCATAGCAGAAACCAATACAGAAGAGGTTTTCATTGCAAGAGAAGACCGTCTCTACCAGGACAACCAACAGAGGACTTCTCTTGAGCCCTCATATCACACCAACCTCTAAGGACTACTGCAGGACCAAACACCTATCAGGCAAACTACAGCTTCTGATCTGCAGCTCCCACGGTCATTCTCACTGAGACATACAAGAGAACAGTCATGACCCTTATACCCCAAACCCCGTGAAATCTCCACCAGGCAAATCCTTGCATGGACTTCAGTGAGAGCCTCCACACTCGCAAGGYGTTTCTCAGAGCTTCTGGTCCTAAGCCATAATTCTCCCTGTATGCAGCACCTTGCAGGACCAGGGCTTAGGAGTTACCAAGTCACCACAGTAATCACCAGCAGGTCAGGATTTCAAAGGAACCCACAGCTTGAACAGCACTGAGATTTGGGGATTTATCTCTCCTGGGCTCTTTTGAAAATCCTGATCAGAGTGCAGCTATGGTCAAAAATAAGTTATGCTAAAAATAGTATTCACAGGAGAGCCCAGTACAAATCGACTTTCCCCTATGATTCTTATGAGTCAGCTAGTTGCAAAGACAGAAGAGAAAATTTATATAACTAGCAAAGCAGTAAACACAGAAYGGAGATTCAGTCATGCCTCATGGGCCCTCAAAGGGGTACCTTGGGTATACTTCTGAAAAAGCAGCTTTGCAGCTAAAATGCAAGGCTGAAATGACTGTACCAGCAGTCAAAAAGAAAAAAAAAATCAGATTCAACTGTAGAACCTCCTGCGCTGAGCTGAAGGAGAATAAATATAGAAGCAATGAGATATTTATAGGCAGACAGCTATTTTAACATAGCTCTGCTTTAAAGAGAATCCTTATTTAAGTCTTGTTTCAGTAAAGCTGCAGAGTGACTTAGAAAAATAACCAGATTAATTATTTTCATCAGGAGAACAGAGAAACACGTAGGGAAGATCAAATGCATGCAAATGCATTAAGAACGTGGATGCTCAAGTGAAGTGCTTCTGTTCTAGTTACTCAAATACAGTAAGAATCGTGAGATCTCCCTAGCACAGGATTGTCTCTAAAGAGCCTACCCTAACCGCATCGTAAGCCTTCGACAGATCAGAACAAGACAAAGCATTAAAAATAGGCACACATCTAATCATCGACGAGGTAGGGCTCAACGCTTTCCCCTCCCTGCAGCTGGCAGGCTGAAGCTTCCCATGTGGTGGCACTTCAACTGTCCAGTGCTGTCCGCTCCAGAGAAACAACCAACAGCAAAAATTATAAATAAAAAATATAAAAATATAAAATACATACAAATATTTTTCATTGCTGGACACAACTGAAAAGCACTCTGTTACCTATGCAGGAATATTTCTAAAGGCACATCACCTCTGCCTCAAACCTCGACCTCTAGGGCAACATCTGGTTCCAGGAAAGACTGCCCAACCCATTGAACACAGAGGTCTTCAGGGCAAAGACTCCACACGCACGTGACTTGCACCAGCCTGGCAGAGTCCCGACTTTGGCTGGAACAACAACTCAATCCAACTGAACAAGCAAGAGCGCGTGTCTCCACRCACGTTACACTGGTGGACTCCGTTCTCTTCAACGCTGCTCTGAAGACAGGCGTCAGGGTGGCATAAATGGGATTTATGTCGATTTTACACTACTTGCAGAGAAGAAGATCCTGCTGGGAGGGATGGACAGGGCGAGCCGCCAAGTTACCCGAGCTACAAAGCTTCCACCGCCAGCAGGGCTGCCTGCTCGCCCTGCTAACGCACTGCAGCAAGGAAGCAAAAACAGCAGCAGAAGTCCCAGGACAGCTYTCGAGGGCCCGGAGGCAGGAGCCACCAAGGCAGCGACGCACCTCTCCGCCGCTGGTACGTGGCAAGAGGCAGTGCACGGCGAACCCCGCCGACGTAACCTCACTAATTTAATAAATGGACTTTGATACACGTAAGCATGTGCTTCGCTGCTTCCCCATCCCCCCCCCGGCCCGGCTCCTCCCGACTCGAAGCCTCTTAAATAAAATAAATTAAACCACCCAACAAAAACACACAGCCTGAGCCTTTTACAGCTCTGGTCTCCGGCGGGAGCCAGAAAAATGCAAATGAGGCCAGAGCTCGGATGAACGGTTCAGAGGCAGCTCCAAATGCTGAACTGCGGATTGGTGTGCTTGGGTTCAAGCCCTCTTCATCCTCCCCTTTCTGCTGCTGGTCCCTCCCGAAAAACCCCAGACCTGCAGGAACGCTCGACACAACGCCATGGGCGTTCACCCTTGACTGCAGCAGGAGCAGACGCTTGCACCGTGCTGACAGATGCCATCAAAGCAGCTTCGCAATCGCGGGCTTGACGTGAACATGAGATACAAAGAAGGGGCTACCGGAGAGGAAGGGGAACCACGTTCTTCTCAGCCTGCCGGCCACGCACGCGCCAGCTAACCTGCAAGAGCTGCAATGCACACGCGGACGCCGAGAGGGAAAACCAAGGGCAATGACACACTTAGAAATAACCCGCCGTGCCTGACCGGGGCTAAAGAAACATGCCCAGAAGGGATGGAGGAGTTCCTCGCCCGGCGAGCGCACTCGAACAGCTCCCACCTTTGCTCGCTGGCKGCTCGGGCAGGCCCCGGCCCCACGGCACGTTGCGAGCGTGACGGAGCTCGATCCGCCTCAGCAGAACGCAGCCACTTCTAGCACAGGCTGAGACGGATCATGCTGTACCTAGAGCGTGTTCCTGTCGATGCTATTTTAAGGCAGGGAGGGGAATGACTTGCCGCATTGGCAACACGGAAAATTTTACCCCCACCTTGCAGGGAGTTAAAGGCAGAACAGGGAGCTCATTTCTCTATCTGGGGAACGTGCTGCGAGGCTCCCAGGTCAGTGTTTTCCACTGAAGATCCTAACTTCCAGTGGCAAAACAAAGAGGTATTGCTGTCCGAGCTGGTACACAAGCTGCGGTCACATGCTGGAGCTGAGGAATCGGACAGGATGAGAACAGGCAATGAATGATTCCCCAAGAAGATATGTTCAGTTTGAATAGATGCACTTGCTAAGTTACAAGCTTTCCTTAGACTCTTGCACCAATATTAAGCCACAGGGCTCAGAAGAACCACCACAATTTGGTCACCTCTCAACACCTGCTACACTTGGGGGCTGGAGAGGAACCAAACCCACAAAGATCCCAGAAGCAACATCTCTCCTGCTTATTTCTGCTCTAAACCTGTGTTGCAGTGTCAGGTGTAAACCGGGACATGCATAAGGTGTCTATACCTTCAGCTGATGATGTCCTCAAAGCATGCTAGATGCTAAATCCACTTGGCTGATGACAACCTGAATGCACAGAGCTTCTGATTTTAAAAGATGCAAATTCTTTTTGGGACAGTTTGGAACATTAGGAGCTACCACTTGTTTCTCGTATCAAATCTGGGTTTCTAGCTGGCTGCCAGGTGGATTCTTCTACTAAGAACTGCATATACCCTGAAGCCATCCCTGTGCTGGGGATACCAAGTTTGACCTCTCTTACTTGACCATCTATTTGCCTAAAATTCATAGCAACTTAATACTGTAGCTCCTTCTGCTGCCAAGCAGATGATACCAACAGCACGATTATAGACCTCTTTTCCTCCAAAGGGACAAATATATCTGAAAATGTAATCTTAAATACTTTGCCTAACACCACTCTAGTACTAAACATTTCTGAGGGACTCCTGCACACACAAACCCCAAGACCCCAAAGCGGCAAACCTCCCCTTCGTACCACCCAGAGGGGACGCGAGGCATGGCTTCACGACGAGACTTGCTCGCAGCCAGTCAGATGGAGACAGGCTTGGCTGTTCCAGTGGAGGGCTGGCAAAAGCCATTTCCTTAACAGACGCCTGATGGCTGCAGAAGAACTGAAGGCACATCCTTGCTGCCTCTGAACAGCGGGACGTGCAACGAGCAGCAGCACAGACGAGAGACCAGCTCCCACTCAACCGCTTCAAGTGGAGGATCCCTGATGTGGGAAAGAGTAAAAGCCAATGCTACAGATTGTCATCGCAGATTGGTCACATACAACGAGCCTGCCAACAGCTAGCTGCTGTGCGGTGCTTTAGCCTTGTAAAAAGATAGTTCAGAGAGCTTTCCTGCAAGCTCCCACTGCTCCCGAGGTCAGTGCAGGGCTGGGGGAATACACCGCACCACAGACGCCAGCAGCACCAAGGGATGCAGCTGGGTRGAAAGATCCTGCTTTCAATGCGCGTGTCAGTGGACAGCCTTTTCAAGGCAGAGGGGACTTCAAAAATGAATAGGAGTCAGGAAAGCACTAGTTTGATGCTCAGAGGTGAGTAACAAAATAGATTCATAGATTCAGGAGTAGTTAATAAGTGTGAGCACTAGTAATGCTTAGTACTTGGCACCCTGGAAACCCAAAGCCACTTTCTTATCTTCCAGCCAACTGTTTGGCTTTATGATACCTGTAGAAACCCAGTAACCTCAAACCTTCTACCTACCTAGAGGTTAAAAGTTTTTATGGGCAGATGGAGAGGCAAATATGGCAGCAAACAGCAAAAAAAGAAAGGGGGGGGGGGTGTCACCAGCTCAGAGCGGTCTTCAACGACATGTCAAACTGTGTTATTGCCCCAAACACTGCTTGGAGCCACAGGATGCTGCCGCGCTCCGAGCCGTGGGCAGCACAGGCTTTGCCGATACCATCATCCACTACTGGGGCTCTGCCGGCTCTAGAGCTCCAGCCCTCAAAGGCACCTCCTTCCTCCAGAGGCAGGTAACTCCCTTCCACAAGTTTAGTACAAAGCTTTTCGGTCTTAAATAGCAAAGCCCACCAGCAGACTAATATTGAGAGGGCTATTCCCTTTAAAGTGCCATTTCCTTCTCTGCTGTGCAAACGGAAAACCAGGCTGTTGTCACTCCTCCAAAGCAGATGCATTTTGCCAAGTGCTGTAAAAAGTGCGGCTGTAGGTGATGCACTGAGAGAAAAGGAGAGAAGTTCATCCTGAAGCTACAAAAAATAAAAAAGCACACCTGGACACAAGCTGAGATACCTAAGGATAACAGAAACTGCTGGGACTGGTGCGGAATCCCTGCTGCCGGGGAGAGAGGCAGCTGCCAGGGAGGGCTCGGGGTGCTGAGCCTGCTTCGGGGCAGGGGCGAGCGGGCGCTGTCGGAGCCCCGGCCCTAGCTCGTGTGATAGCAGAAATGCAGAGATGTCCCTGCAGAGCTGACGGCTCCGACAGACACAGTAAACAAATGGCCAAAGATGCGGCAAAGGGAGGAAGAAACAAGAGAGGAGGCGATGGCAGCAAGGGAGAGCCAGACGGCACCTGCTTGTGCTACAAGGGGGAGGCAGGCAACTGGTTAAAGACCAGCTTTCAAACGGCATCTGTGCTGCCCACAGGTAGGGCAGAGCAGGCTGGAGGCTGCCCGCCCCTCCCCGCTGCGGGCAGGGACGACTTCCCCGCTGCAGCACACCTAATTTCATGGGGTTTTTGCACAAGCAGCAGGGTGGAAAATGATCATTGGGAGGCAGCGCGTGGAGAAGCACCCCCCTGTTCCCCCGGCCCCCCGCCAGCACAGCGCAAGGCGGACAGCCCGAGCCCGGGCACGCCGGGCCGGCACCGCGGCGAAAATCGAGRCTGCCACCGAGCTCTCCAACTCGCAGCCGCGGGGAGACGCGCGCCTCCCCCGCCGCCACCCTCTCGCAGGCTGACGAGGGAGACAGCGCAGTCCTGCGTGACAGCGTGAAATTAATATGATTTTGGGGAAAGTTGGCAGTGAGTAATGAGCAGCTGAAATACCTCGTCCCCACCCCCTCGCCCCCGAACTCGTTTAACCCTCTGGCTGCTGGCCTGGCAGCCTGGCACAACGAGAGCAGGATCGAGGCGGGGGGGTTCAAACCCGGGCTAGAGAGAACCAAGGAGGGCTCAAGCTCCCACCTAGCAACTGCACTTGCAGGGCAAGTTTTGGCGCAAACCCRGACGGTGCTGCTTGCCACGAGGCCCAGCGTGTGAAGATGCCGAGATCAGTGCTGCTGGGCTCGGAAACACAGGAGCTGCGACGCTGAGCCTTGTCCACGAGGAAAGCAAGCAGCTTTCTACAAGCCAAGCTCCATAAGAAGATGTCAGAAACAACGGGGGGTGGAAGAGGACCAAGCCTCTCCTCCAAACCTCCCTGGGCAAACCCCAAAAGGCCACCTGGGAGGGGAACAGCCTGGCATGCCCAGAACACACCAGTGGTAACACCTCTGCTAAGAAGCTGGTTTGCGAGGAGCAGATCAGAGGAGGCCGCTATCCTACAGATCGTTTTCCCAGGGTCAGTTTCCCTGGTATCCAGTAAGATGAAAACTCACTCAGAAAAGTGTCCCTTCCGCAGCAAATGCTTAAGGGGGTCCTTCTGTGAACTCCTGGCCACCTAATAGATGTCAGTTCCACACCACCATCTTCCCCCAACRACAAGTCTCAGGAGTTTCCTCCCACACTTATTTTTACCAAGTTCTCAGATTTAAGAGCTCTTCTCTGCCAGATGCTTGGAAGTGSTCAGCTGGTCCAGATATTACTGGGGGAGGAGGAAAGGGAGGCAAGAAGACAGATGGTCASTGTGATCTGCCTTAGCTTGGTTTCTTACGGAAAAGCAAGATGTGGGCAGGAGCACAGACATGAAGGTTCACAGCGCCACAAACTGCAAAAGCCAACACAGCTCCGAGCCCCAGGGCAGAGCGAGCCTTCGGTGGGGGATCTGCTCTGCGGGAGGCGAGTTTGTGTTCAGTGAAAGGTGGGCAGCTGTAGCCGTATCCCAAGGGCTTAAAACTCACTAGATTAGAAGAGGCAGAAATGCTGTAGCAGGCTTGAGGTCAAAAAAATGCTAATAATACAAAGAGAGATGCAAATACAGGAGACAGTGTCATCCTGAGCAGAAAACTGTGACTCATTAGGGGCTTGTTCAGGACCTTCTCATGAAGTGAGACCAAAAACTACACACACATCTATGCTAGCAAAAGAAACAAAGGTGGATGGGTCAAYGTGCAACAGAGATGAATTTTAAGATCAAGAAAACAATCATTTTGATTGTTCCTCGAGTGAAAAGCTAAGATATCAGTTTAAAAGTTAGCCCAGTGTAGTTTTGACACAGCASATTCTGCAACCCCCCACCGCCAACCCAAAGGTAGCCCGACAGGTAGCCTGGCAAAGGGGCAGTTTTGAAAATGAACAAGAAAAGGCTGCAACCTAAGACAAAAAATATATATATATATATGTCTGTTCTTCTAAGACATGCACATACTCTTCACAATTCAGACAAAAGGAGACCTTATAATACTAACTGCACTGAGTGGGTTATATATAGGAGATGGCAGACAGGGTTACTATAGGCTTYGCTGCTTATTTCCTGTTGAGGAAAAAAAAGCACACGTGCACACATGTATATCCACTTGGCATAGAAAAGTGCCCMAAACCCCAATACCAGGGCTATATTTGAATAAGACATTTCGAAACAGCCCCTTCCCCATCTCTSGTTACTTCCCAAGCCCCTCCGCACTGATGAGCAACCAAGTCCGTGCATAAAACTCATTAAGTTCCATCAGCAGGTTCAGCTTAGTGCCTTGGCGAGAGACACTTCTGCAAGAGCCGGAATGAAGCAGCCTCGAACCTCCCCAATGTGCACTGGACAACTGGACTGAGCAGAAGCAGGCAGCTGACAACTCCTCAGCGGAGGTTTCAGGCGAGCAAGAAGGGGACCTGTGGGTACGGAGTATTTGGAGTGTGTGTCGGGGGGGAAATCAAATATTGCAATGAATATTCAAGACAGGGAAAGAGATGTACAGAAAAATCTTCCTTCTGCTCTTGGGAAGATCCACCTTTTAAAGCAACCCTGTCAAGATAACACAGAGTTAAACATTTCCTTATCTATGTTAAACACCTTTATAATTCAAACTGAAAAACAGCACTGAAAACCTATTTCACTCTCCCCCGCCCCATGGCTCATTTTGGATAGTCAAATTAACTGGTCAGTTCCATTGCTGGTCTCTGAATATTAGTCCAATATTGCTGTGTTTGGATTTCCAACACAGAAGGAAGCGACTTAAAGAAGGACCAAAAAAAAAAGTTTCATTTACACTTTTAAATATGGTGAGGTAAATAAACCAGCCCAGCAGATCCCTGCTTTCTCATCTGGATTTCTCAGCTCACAGCGTTAATGCACATATCTGCAAGCTGCTGCCCAGAAAGGCACCTGCATCCTGCACTTCCATGCGTGCTGCTCCTGCTGACCTGGAGTTTGGAAGCGGGTGCAAACAACGCCGAGTAAATCCGCTGCGCTAAGCCGGGCTGTAAGCACGCACCTGGGGTAGACTGCGCAGCAGAGAACAAGGTCGCACACAATCCAAACGCGTCAGAAGAGCGGATTACAYGGGGTGGTCTAACTGTGGCAGCTGCACGGGCCGGATCCGGGGTTTGGGATCCGCCACCCCTCTGCCACAGCGGCAGGCAGGGGCGCCCAGCTGCTCGGGCAACCGCCGCTGCCAGCACTGCTGCTCCCGGCCGAGGGGCTGCCCGCTGAACCACGCCAGGCTGCCTGGCCTCCCTACCKCCAGGCTGGGATGGTGCAACCAGGCTCCAAGCTGGAATGTTTTAGGTCCTGTATGAATGTGACCTAAAGGATAATGTACGCAGGGCTTCAACACCCCTGAACTGCAGAAGTAAGCAAGTTTTGCATGCAGAGGGAGGACCATCGGGTACGACAGACTACACCGCACAGCCCATAAGAGGCGAGACTTTAATCTTCCAACAGCTTCCAGCAGGGAGAGAAAATGGGGCGATAAGAGACAAACAGAGGGAAGAGATCCAGACCACGCAGTGGGATCACAGGAGAGACCGCTGCAGCCCGACACAACGACAYTGCGCATCCAGGATCCGTTGCCAACACCACCGAGTCTCCCGGCAGGCTCCGGGGGACGACTCATTGCTAGAGACAAGGAGGGCAGCGGAGAACCTAACGGAGCAGAGGAACTCCGCCTTCCCCTCACAAACCTAAGAGCCACTGAAGGACACYGGTGGGATGGAGGTTCAGACAGCGAGGAGGGAGCAATCAACAAGGCAGTTTCCTAACACCACCAGAGAAAACATCTCCAAAGATGCATTTGTATTTTTACAAGTGCCTCTGGGTTGCATTCGCAGAGGGGGCCCACAAGGCAGGCGGGCGAGAGGTGCGGAGCTGGACTGGAAGCACCATGTTTGAACGCGGGTGGTTTTAACCAGACCCCAGCTTCAATGATGGAGTAGCAGCCCAAAATGCCCCAGATAGCAGACACGCTCCTACCCAGACGCTCAGGAGGCTGACGCACAGACCTCGCATCCTAATTAGGGAGCTGAAATCTAGCATTAACAAAGTGCCACATCATCTGCTGGCACCATCTGAAGCTGCTTTCATCTACACCTCCTGAGGATATGGCCCTGGACTGGCTCACGGATACTCTTTCCAATGCACGCAGCCCTGCAGTGCACAACGGCTCGATCTGCACTGCGTTCAGGAAGCCGCCTCTGAAACKGGACTCTTCCAACAGAAGGCTTTTTCTTTAGAGATGGGCCAAATCAGGGCGAAAATGCTGTTGGCATGGGAATCCACCTGCCCACTGGAGACACCACACCACGTAGATGCACCTATGCATGCGTTYGGACAGGAACTGCCACCTACCACCAGCGTAGCTGCACAGGCTCAAWCTGTGAACTCGGAAAGCTGGCAAACTCCACGGGGCTGGAGGCTGAGCTCAGCTGCCTGCGARGGTCCAGACTGCCTCACTGGTAGCACGTTCCCAGCTCAGTTTTGGTCTGGGCCAACCACCCCTCTCACCAGGGCCTGGCTCAGGGGATACCGTCGCTTGCCCATGCTGTCCCCCAGGCAGCAGGACAGAAGCCACCCTTTCCAGAGGGAGAGAATTTGGCTGTACGGATGTGAGCAGTGCTGCCCCACTGGCCATCAGGCTGCTTCAGTTACTAGTAAAGGAGCTTTGTCTTCTAGTGCATTTACCTGAGTGGTGGTAASTGGCTACATCTCTGCAGAACCTCGGCTATTCTGCCGTTCCCCTAAACCCCAGCCTCCCCCTCCCACATCCTTTTTGGCAACCACTGCCTTGCTTGCTGCATCTTCTTCCAGGTCTCGTCCCTCCAGCCTGCCACTTCCACTCAAGGCCTGTCCCCCTCTCAGGGCAGCCTTGGCAGCTCGCCCACGACTGCCCCCGTGGCTCCCCGTTCTGGGAGGAACGCAGCGACCCCAAGCCCCCCCACTTCCAGGGGGTCTCGTTCTCCCCACCCTGCTCTAACCACATTTCCCCCTCAGACAACAGGCTCAGTCCGTTTCCAGTCTCATGCTTNCAACATACCAAATTCTCTTTTCCCCTGCAACAGCCACAGATTTACCACCAGCAAGGAAGATGGAAGGGGAGCCTTTAAGCTCCTCATTCGTCCCCCTCTCAGGGCAGCCTTGGCAGCTCGCCCACGACTGCCCCCGTGGCTCCCCGTTCTGGGAGGAACGCAGCGACCCCACCCCCCC
Source organism: Casuarius casuarius (assembly GCA_003342895.1). NCBI lineage: Eukaryota > Metazoa > Chordata > Aves > Casuariiformes > Casuariidae > Casuarius > Casuarius casuarius. Next base: position 1,840,570 of record PTFA01000067.1, on the reverse strand, counting down.
CCACTTCCAGGGGGTCTCGTTCTCCCCACCCTGCTCTAACCACATTTCCCCCTCAAACAACAGGCTCAGTTCATTTCCAGTCTCATGCTTTAAACGGATGACTTTCTTCCCAACATAYCAAATTCTCTTTTCCCCTGCAACAGCCACAGATTTACCACCAGCAAGGAAGATGGAAGGGGAGCCTTTAAGCTCCTCATTCGTCCCCGGCTTTGCTGTCTCATCTGAGCTCCACGTGCAATTAAGAAGGCATGCCACTTGGAGCAAGCCTCTGATCTAGCCACAGCCACTGGAAACCACTCAGGTAAACTCACGTTCCCAGCTAATCACCATCGCTTCCCACTCAACAGTTCGATACCAAGCAGAGCATGTGTTTGCAGTACAGGACACCCATGCTGCCAGCAGCTYGAACATATCAGCCAGTTCAAAACAGGCTTGTCCGGCTGGGCGTTCAGCCGCGGGATCTCTCTGGAGGCTCRAGAGAAGGATCGGTCACGTTTTTAAACAACCCGTTTGCTTCCTCAAGAACACGATACAGTGATCCCGCTAAACACCAACCAAACTCCGGAGGCACCGTCAGTGCTACGAGCACTCAGATCTAAACAGGTTCTCCTCTTACCGAGGCATATTCTAACTCTCATTCCTAGAACTGTTTTTGACAGGTTTCCACCTGAACGYGTGCCCCTCGGCAAGATATACGTGCCACAGTACTTCCATGCGCTGCTGCCAATATCCTAATCCGCAAGCGAAGCCAGAAAGCTGGGATCACACACAGGCCTGACGGCTGGGTGCAGAAAGCCTAGTGATTTCACAGGGTGCTCCTGCTTGCTCAGACTCAGCTTTAGGCATCTCCTCCTGGGCGTACTCACACAAGCACGATATCATGGGGCAGGCAAAGGCGTGAATATTGCAGAGCAGCCGGCACGCTTCAGGGCCTCCGAGGCACCCCGACCCGGCTTGCCACTTCCTCGGCCCCAGGCTAGGTCAGCGCGTTTCCACCACGGCCAGCCGCACCTGGAGTGCGGGATACCTCCCGGCCTGCCCAGCCAGGGCGATCCAGGTCTCTGCAGCTACCTCCTGGCACATCACAGCCCTGCTACTGCTGCATTGGAGCAACCGTTTTCCCCATCTTTCTCAGGAGTACAGCGTGTCTTTCTCCGAGGCACAGAAGCCCCAAACCACAAAGGCAGTTAAGAGAATGATCAATACAAGCCTAAGCAACACGAGCAAAGAATTGAGGAATGCATCCAAACAGTGCCTGGCCCACGGGCCCAGCCTTCCTCCCCTCATCTGCAGACTGCTCCAGTACAGGATTTGGCTAATCTGACTTTGCACCAAGCAACAGGGGGGTTTTCTGGGCCACACGCATCGGATTTCAGAAGAGACCAACAGGCTCTTCTCTTGGCACAGGAGCCCTCCTGGTGACAYGGGCTGCAGGCTGCTCTGGGGAACATCGCTCTGTTCCCTGCTGGGGRAGTAGAAACTATTGGCTTTAAATCAGCGACTGCACACAGGTGAGCTAAGAGACATCCAGCTGATAGGCTTTGCTTGTTGCCCAAGCAGCTACCCTCCTCTGCTCTGAAATGCGAGGCACTGTCCTTCAGGCTGCATCTAGCTGCAGACCAACAGCTGGACCCTCATGCTAAAATGACACAGAAACACAGCTTAGTCTGTTCATGGATGCGACCCAGACGAAGGAGCCACAAACCCAACAGTGGTTTCTTCCAGCCTTTCTCATACAGGGTTGCTAATCTGCTTCACATCCTTCCACCAGTTTTGCTTTCCAGGGAGTCTAACAGCTGCGCATGTAGCTATTTTTCCCTGTCTCCCTGTGACACTCAAGTAATGTTCCCAACATATTTTATCTATGCTGATTTGATTTTGCTTCAGTTTTAAAGGGCTAATAGTGTAATAAACAAAAASTTTTACAGTCCTATGATCACAATCATTTTTGTAACGCAGGCACCCTTACCTCAACTCTAGAGTGCTACGGGGAAGTTTCCAACTGTTAAAGAGTGGAGAAAGATCTGCACATCGGTTTGAAGTAGCTAAGAGGACGCAGCAATAGATTTCAAAACATGTTTTTAACACAACGTCTAAGGTTTTAAAAGTAAAAGCAGCACTTGGAGAGTAATTTGACATTAGACTGTTCAACAAATGTTTGCAACATTATGCATCCTAGGGCTGTTTGCACCGAATACTCTAATTAAAACTGCCCAGCACTTGCATTGGGAGAAACCCCCATGTTTATGAAGGGACTCATTTTTCCCTCTTCTGCCTTTAGCAAAGATTTCCATGGCTTCGACAGGGCAGTAATACTCAGGGAAGGAGAAATTGTCTCCAGTCATGTAGACTCCATTACTGGGAGAAAGGTGTGAACAGCAAGCATGTCTGGCAGACGGATTCATTATACCACCGTGTCCTTTATAATGGGAAATGAAAAGCCCATTCTGATAACTACACTTTATTATAATAGGTCAGAAGAAGTGAAAGGCATCATCTTATAAAATTAACTTCATAAAGACTGCCTCAAAAAAGAAAAAAAAAAATCTCTGCTCAGTTTATCCACCATATCTTTCTTTCAGAGATTTTTCTTCTTGTAGAAGAGACATGATTCCAAAATCTTGTCCCACTGACTCTGCTTTCACTTCTGCCCTCTATCACAAGGAATAGATCTGTTTTCTTCTAATCAGTCTCAGGCACTTGTTTTGCCAGATGCAATAAATGCCATGTCTTTGTCAAGACCAAGAAATTATTCAACAAGGAAGTTAAAATTAAAAGAGACACCCATCCCCGAAGGTCTTTCTAGGAAGCAGTATTACTTTCTTTAAAAGGAAAGTCAGAATACGGAGATAAACATACCYGATAACCTGTTCTGTGCTGTGGTGTACCTTTCAATTGCTTTTTCTGGTAGCCGTTTCCTTAGTCAAACTAAAGTCCAGTCTTTCAGTTAATTACAATTTTTATGATTTAACAGCTTTACACAGTGTGCTTGAACTCAGTGCCTACAGGTGAAAGACAAGAGATGGCCAGATGTGCAGTAAAACATCTTCCAGGGCTTCTGACACCTGCTCTTGTTCTGAACACCACCCTGAATTTGGAGGATTAGTGTCTGTTGTAACTAATTGGCAGAGAAGGGCTGCTCCGTTTTCTGAAAGTGGTGGTCGTTGCAATTTTAGGGGAATTTTATGTATAAAGGCCCAATTACAGATTCGCAGCTACATTTTGTAGAGCAGACAGAAGGAAACTGTTCCAGCCCCAGAACAGGCAACTGGAGAGACTCTCCAATAACTGTTTCCTTTGATGGTACAACTGTCAGGTATGTCAGATTCTGGGAAGACTCTATAGTATTTATCCCTCTGGTTGCATTTGATTGGGTGAAGTCTTGAAGAAGGCCTTTTTAAATCTAGTTATTCCTCTTTTGGCAAAAATAAAATATATATCTCCTTGAAATGCTATACAGCAATTGCAAGAACACCTTTGTTTTTAATATTCAAGAAAGTTGGCATAGATAGGGAAAAGGAGAAGGGAAGAAGATGCTACGAAACAAACAGCTAATTGGAACTTCAAATGAGTATTGCATGGATCTAATGTGAGAGATTTTAAAGGAGCCTAATTTTCAGAAATTGCCAGAGCGCCAATCTGTGAAAATGTGGCCTTTCACAGGACTCCAATTCAGCATGCCACATCTAGAGTTCCTTTTGAAAAAAGTCTTGCCATAAAAGCCCCCCAATTTGGCAGCCAAAATTAACAGCCTTCATGGAATATCAGTCCTTTTGTCTCTCCTTTCCTAAACATGGCTCTTCGGAAAGAGCTGTCGAAGGACGATTTATCTTTTGTCATTTTTCCAGGTAGCGAAGATGAGAGTAGAATCTAATAAAGAATAAAAATGGGGGGGGGAACCCACCCACAAAAGCTAAATCTTCACACCTAGCCCAAAAGCAGCCACTGTAATTGAAAAGCATTTCTCCCTCCAAGGAAAATAACACCAATCGGGTCTCAGAAAATCCCCAGGCGGTGTGACAGAGCCCGACACCTGGCAGGATACGTGCTGAGCCGAGAGCCACGTGCCCGGTGGCCCTAGCAAAGCCATCTCGGAGGGTTGGAGCATCCTGACCAGAGCAGTCGGTTTTTCCAGCCCAGGTCTTGTGTGGGAGGTGGGCAACAAGTAAAGCTTACAAGAGCCCTGCACGGAAGACATTTATTTTGCAGGCAGAGGACTTCAGCCTTCRAGGCCATTAACCTGAGTGTTCACAACTTTCAAGTACAGAGAAAATTAAGCATCGTCTCTCTCCACCCCAAGGATTAAAACTCTATATCCCCAAACCCTGAAATCAAAAGCAACATGTTTGCTTTGAATCTCCTATGAACTATGAGCTTGGGGAAAAAAATCAATTTGAATTTCACACCCACACACAGATCCTTCCTGCGGCCTGCTCCCTCCCAGCGGTCCGCCCGTCACCAGGAACGGGCAAGGGGAAGCTCTTGGGAGCAAAGCATCCCCAAATTTGCTGGTGCCGGATGATGCGGAACGCACCTGCGGTCGCGTGCTGGGAAGGACACGTGTCACCAGCCGCTTCCGAACCACGGCGAGGTTTTTCCCCCGTGGTTCGCACAGTTAGCTTGCGGGAGCTGAGGAAAGGCAACAGCAAGGAAGGGTGCACACACACAGCCCCAGCCCACCTTAGACTGCCAACGCAGCGCCCTGCACCATCRTCCTTATTCTTAAGGCAAGTTCAAGCAGTTAAGTGATGGAACCATAAACAGTGACATCAACAAGTGTAAAGACAACCAGGGCAAGATTTCCTGAACCGCCAATGCCGAACTGACCATGTACAGAGGCTTTCAAAATTCACCATTCAAAACACCCAGCTCCGTCATTTTGCTGTGTTTCAGTGTCATTAACACCTACTTTGGGGTAGATTTAAAAAGGAGGATAGGCATTTCTCCTTGACAAAGCTCAAAACATGAAAATATTTGTTTGGGATACAAAAAATTAATTTTCTCTCGCCTAGGTGATTAGGAGGAAAAAAAAAAAGGCACAAAAGGAAGCAGGCAAAGAAACAATATCAGCTGCATGGTTGCAAAGTGGCTTTTGAACATGTGAAACAATAGAGGAGATGCTTGTCCTGCAAAGCCTGCCACCTCCGCAGGCCGGGGGCCGCTGCCCCGCGCGGCAGTGCCTGGCGGGGGGGCCGGCGGTCCCCAGCCCCGCGGTCCCCAGCCCGCGTTTCCTGGGCAGGCTAAGAGTGCCCCCTGCAGCCCTCGCGTCCGTGCCGCCTCCGCCGCCACGCGATTGTTCGCAATTTCAAATAAATAAATAACAAAATACAAATAAGACAGGTTCCTAAATGCAGAAAGAGCTAAAAGCTCTAGAGCAAAGGCATCTGATTTAAAACCGCAAAAAGCAATCTTGGAGGATGAAGTGCTTCGTGGCGCTCTGTCATGCCTAGTTTCAGCCTCTTGGAAGGAAAAGAGGTATGGCAGGGGTAGAGGAAGGAGTGTGGGTCCCCCCTACCCCAGCCATTGGCTTTTGTTTTGAGGATAAAAGCACATCTCTAAATATCTAAGCAAATGAAACAGACGTTCACGCATCGTTCTTAAAATGCTGTCAACGGCGCACACAGCTAGAAGCTGCATGTTCCCTGCAATATTAATCAGACTGCTCCACTGCTCCCTCCTCTCCGCAGCACTAAGGTGCCAGACAACAAGACACAAGAAAAAAAAAAAAAAAAAAAAGAATAACAGTCTCTGCTGGGCACCTCTATCCTCTAGAATAAGTATACAAGTCTGCCAGCTCTTTGCACTTAACACAGGGCCCTAAAAGCCAAAGAGATCCCTCTGCTTTTGTTTGCTCTAGTGTTACAGAAGACACAACTGCAGCCAAACTGCACCGAGTTTTAAACTAGTGCTGTCCCATGTGCTGAGAAAACTCAGCGCTGAGCTTCCATGGCCAAATTTTTTTGCCCTGGTCCAAAAGGACCTCTCATAGCAGTGTCAAAGCAAAAGCACCCAAGACTTTTCTAGTGCTTTGCAGCTTTAAAAGAAAACAACCTTTTGCTGCTCTGCAGGGATACTCATGTTGTGCCTACCATCTCCCCTTTAGCAACAAGGTGTGTGAGAGCCGAGCCACAACCTGGGTCCGGTTAAACCCAAGGAGCCGACTCCAAAACGCTGATGCAATGTACAGCTTTCCTCACAACCTTACACCCTTCCTCCACTCTGCCAGAAGACAGCCGAGCAGCAGCAAAGAAACCCCTGTCCTCACCTGGGGTCAAGCCAGGAGATCATTACCTGTTAATAAAATTGGTAGAATTCACTGCATATATGGAAACGCATTGCTCCCCCTGTTCCCAACAAATCGCTGCACAATGGCTCCTCGCAAGGCAGTTTTCAATGCTTGGTTTTGCGAGGTTTTAACGGGTTAAGCAATTCCACAACCCAGTCCCTTTGGAAACAACCACCACAGCCTTGACAAGCCTAAAAGCCTGCCTTCTGCTTAGATAGATTTACACTAACCCAGCAGAAAAGCCACCTCCTAATACAATATTGAATTCTGCCCTACAGATGGAAGCTATCACCCCTACTTTGCAGAAAATAAAAAAAAAAAAAAAAAAAAAGCAAGGGACAGAAACGGACATGGATTCCCTCACCCTTCCTCTGCAGGTCAGCAGCAGACCCTAGCCTGGGTCACTCAGCAAACAAAATAATGTTCTCTTCCTGGGAGCAAGACACATGGCTTACTTTACAAAGTTTTACCTCTATTCTGGGATGCATTATGTGGCTTTATAAGTCACTGCACAAAAGGCTGAGGATAGAAAGAAAATGGACATCGGCCAGCATACAGACGAGCACGGTCACTCCTTTCCCGTAGGCTAGGATCCTAAAGCCAGTGCTACCCCAGGCAGAYCTCAAGTCTGACAAGATAATTCTTGCTGGAGAGGCTGTTACAGATAGCAGAGTCTCACATCCCTGCAGTCACAGGGCTGCTGATGACAGGGCAACACCACACCGAATGTCAGACACAGCCACGTGTACACACTAAAATGCTCCTGGAAGGCAAACTGAGATTTAAGTGCTCCTTCCACAACGTAAAGGAAATACACTGTCATGTGCGCAAGACAGATGGGGGACAGAGCCAGTTCTCGATGAAAACCAATCGTACCAGCTGTCCACAGCAGCTCTCCTGGTGCTCCTCCTCAGCCAGGTGTGCCAGGCACCAGGAAAGCTGCTGCACATGCTTCACACAAAAGGGGGAAAAAAAAAAATCAGTGCTATGTCATTTGTTCAACAAGTGGGGAGATCTCCTAACTCTGCTGATGTCCGCTGCACAGTGTGACAGGCCACACACCTCTGACAACTCTCAGCAGCTCTAGCAAAAACGTGTGCTGATGCAATCTTTCTTGCAAGCAGAATTTCTATATCAGTATAATCTGCTAAAACATTTATTTTTACATTCAGTAAAGGCTCATTTACTCCACCCCCCCCAAAAAAAAATCTCATAGATCCCTTATTAAAATACATCAGCTCCAGCACGGAGCACTCCACAGACCAGTGAAAAACACTTTCCTACCTGAAGAGTTCCCTGATTTCCCTCACGGTAGCTTGGAATGGGATATTTCGGACCAAGATCTTGGAAGTCGTCTGCTTCTTGAGAGTTTGTTTCTTTCGGGATGGTTTCACAGTGGGCCTAAGGAGTCAACAGCAAAGGGCAGTTAAAGACCATTACAAAGTACCACATCCAGGGCCTTCTGGCTACTTTAAAGTTTGGAATACAGAAAAATTAGCCAGGTAGCTCACAACTGACATCCTTACTGGCATTTTACTGGCAACAATGGAAATTTCAAAGAGTAAATGGAGAAGAAATAAATTTAACTTACTGTTAAATCCTACATCTAAAAAAATCAGTTTTCAGCTTTCTGATTGCAATCACAATTTTTAAATATATTTAATCCACTTCGACATGCGCACTTGGTTACTCCCCCAAAGAAAAGGTCACGCATCATGCCTGTACTCACATTTGCCACTAACTTCTGTTTTGACAGCAAGTCTCGTATATTCTGTTGTCAGAAGGATGTGCACTATTTCTGCATATTTAAATGATTAATGTATGTTAACTTTTTCTTACTGACTTAGAAAATAGTTAACGAAACTTTTAAACAGTTTTTTTCTTTTGCTTAGGACTGGTTGCATTTGAATGAGATAAAAATTTATCCAATACAAAAAAACAGCAGCTTGTTTCATAAAGTAAAGCATTCCACATCATAGGCTGGATACCAACCAAAGGAATTTCAAAATGCAAAATGGATAAAAATGGCTTATTAAAGAACTGAAATACAAGCTGTAGATAGTGAACTGTCAAGACTGCTTTTGGTCCCCAGGGACCAGATTTTCAAAGCAATTTTGACATTTAAGAGATACATCCTCCAATAGGGTTTCCAAAGTCTCTAAATGACAATCTTCAGGTGCCAATATGCACCTTTAAACATCTGGGTTCATTTTCAAGCTTGCACTTAGAAGTCTGTATTCAATAAAAACTATGAAGAAAACCCTAAAGCAGGGCTCCAACTCATTTTATCCAAAAGAAACCACCTCCTTTGTACCTGGCAGTCTAAACAAAAGAAGTTAAAGCCAAAAATTTTCAAACAAGAAAAAACATGATTTTTTTTTGATTTATCTGCAGCAGATTGTTATTTTTAAGCCCTTGGTTTCCCTGATGAATTCAGTTTTATTACCCAGAGACTATTTGTCTTCTCAAGAATTCTTTAAGCCCACTCAAAGTTAAATACCTGTTGATTTTGCGAYGCTAAGTTGTCACCACAGCCTAGGTTGTGCCAGAAGACTTGCCTTCTCACTACTGTTTCAGAAGCTGTGAAGAGTACAACCACCCTCTACTGCTGTGTGAGGCCACTGAACTCCTTTCCCCAACCTGCCTCCTAACCCTCCAAAATGTGGAAGCTCTGCAGATACCTCTACTGACCCTCACTAAGGTTTGGGTTGTGCCCCCTGGAAAGGGGACAGACCTGTCACACACGGGGCCCCAGGCATGAGACTTCACAGAACGAGCACTCACTCCCTGCAGCCAGGCCCGAATCCCTGCAYTGGCAGAGCAGATCCACCAGCCACCCATGCCAGGAGTTGCAGAGCAGGACAGGCATCAAAGAACACTACTTATATCCGTTCTTCAGGCCCCTTATGCTAAGGTCCCTCACCTTCACTTGTGTGCAATTGCAAGCAGTRACACACTGCGCGCAACAAACTCCACCTCCAAGCTCAACTTGCAGCAACAGCAGCCTCTGTTTCAGTGTTTAATTCCTTGGGGCTGCTTTGACCACTGGTCCCCTGCCCTTTGCCTGCACCATCTCTGCAGCTGGTACAAGGGAAGGGACTAGACCTAGTCCCAGATGAACTGCAATTTCATGGGTGCAGTTCATCAAAAYCCCATGGAGCAGGAGTCACACAGGCTTCAGCATTAAAGGTATAAATCTGAGCTAGTCACCCTCTATTCAACAGCAAAAAAGGCACCTCCAGAGAAAAGTCAGTCTCACCTGAGGTACCAACTCAACGGCATCTTTTAGAGGAGCCTTTTTCTAGGCTGTAGGGAAGTGTCAAGTGCCTGGTTCAGACTCACTTTTGGGGTCGCACCACTGCATGCTGCTTATGGGTTTCACTGAAGAATACATCAATTACTGCTGAAAACAGTTGAGCTAACACCTTTGCATCATTCTTCACTTTTTTTTTTCCTCTCCCAAATAAGACTAAGTAAAGCAATTCCTGGTACGGCATTACAAAGGCTGATGTGTTTAGCAATCAAAGAACTACTGATCACAGCCCTCATGATGCAGAAATGCTAGCTAAGACGTGAAGAACCTAACAAGAACTACCACAGCTTAAACTTAACCACAGTACAGAGGAGGGACAGCTTTACCTGACAGCTCTCTCTGAGATTTTCACTTCCAGCTTATGGCCATCTACGGAGCAGCCCTAAAAGTCAAAACAGAATAAACAAAAAAACACTGAAGTCACAACAGCTTTCAAGCTTCCAGGATATGAGCACAGCATTTCAAATCTTCGCTCCTTCCCATATGTTCCTCTTTCCCCRCACCATCCATGCAAGACAAGGTTTTTGATACAAGGTTTTCGATACAAGGTTAGGGACTACTTGACTAACTGAAGGAGCAGCCAACATCCCTGATCTAGCTGTCCATCAGCCTCAGCTCCACCACTAAATTAGCAAAGGCAAGCCACTTCACTTGAGCTACTGTAGCCTCTCCCTCTAGACTGCAAACTCTTCAAGGCAGGGACTGGCTTCCTATTTCTGCTGGACTGAGACTGAGGAGGACTGAGCCAAGGACATCTCATTTGCAGCCAGCAGCCAATACAGCAAGAAAGTCTTTCATCTCTTGCTTCCTGTGCCTTGGTGATTCAGCACAGGAAACAAACAGCATTTTGTCTCATCAATCCTGACAGGGCACACAACATGCAAGGTCATTACACTGGGAACCTGGAGCTCTGCTGTTTGCTCACTGTCCACTCCCTCTGCAAAATATCCTTTTTCTTGCTTTCTCTGCTCACACATCTATCGTAAAACTATGTAGACTGTGGAATATGTAATCACCACCTGTTTAAGGTRGGATTCACAGACTGTGGTCACTGAATGTGCACAGATTATACAAGCATATGCAGCAGTTCCTTCAAATCCATTTAGAAAAGGATCATTCCAACTCTCTGGTCAGTACCACCTAGGTAACATGGGCCAAAGAGTTCAGTTAAGTTCTTCTAGCAGCAAGAGGAATGATTCCTCCTCCCTTCGGAGCATAGACCAACCCTACAGCACGTGTCATGGAGAAGGCATGAGGCTAGAAGACCCTGGAGCAATGGCAGACTCACAGAGGCTAAAACTGTGAACTGCACAGCACTAAACACTAAGCAGTACTTAATTCTTTGTTAGTTGGGGTCTGGGTCTTTGTCACCTCTGCAAAGGAAACYTTGCAGAATAAATTCATTAAACTTCAAGCATTCTACATTTTCTGCCACCTCCATATTGGATCACTACTAGAAAACTCCTTCCTGCATGAGGTCTTGTCCCTTACATACCCTCTTCCCTCACAGGCCTAGTCCATTTTAGAGACTGCTCCATCAGTACAGTATCACTCATAGTACCGACATCCTTGGCTAGATTCTGAACTTCATTGTTCGTCCAAGCCTTTGTCCATCATCTGTGAAAAGAAATCTGGACCACCACCACCTAAGCTTACCTGGAGCCGACGTAGGGCTTTCTGAGCCTGCTCTGGCTTCTTGTACTCGACAAACCCAAAGCCCATTGAAAGCAAAGCACCTATCGGAAAAGAAAGGAAACTCATTAAATTAGTAGGAATCRAGGATGATACTAAGCAGGAGATTACCCACCACTGATTGATTTTAAGCAAGATGCCGTTCTAGAATGGATGCTCTATTTGAACAGCCTGGCCTTTCTTGTTTTGGTGCTGATGTCAGAGGATAACTGAAGTTGTATGCATAACAGATTTTTGCTATGTGTAATTGCAGTGCATCCACATTAAATAAAACAACAAAAAAAAATCCACATTAAATAAAACAATTAATTAGAAGTCCTGCAAAACAGCCGCTGTTTGTATTCAGAGTGAGCGATCCTATTATGGATACACACTCCCCCCCCCGCCCCAACGCCCAGGGGTTTCTCCTCATGACTGAGACCTTCATCTGGAAGGTTTGGCAACAATCCGGAAATGRGTATGACTTCTGCCTCTGGGATAGAAACGCACAGGCTGTAGGGTGGTCCCAAGATGACACTTTTCTAATCCACAACCCATTCAAAAATTCATTTTGGTCAGCACTTGAAAGTCAGTTACTAAACAATGTTGGGAACTGAGCAATTGAGATCTGCTTAAACTCAGACTGTCACATACTGTATTTCCCATCCTCACAAAGTGCAAGCCCTGAGAGAGAGAAGGCCTTCRAAGTCTCCAAGACACCACTAGCAAGTGCCTACACAAACCTGGGAGGACAGCTCCAGCTTCCAAGCCAAAGACGAGACCTCTTTCACACAGCCCTTTAGTTCTCCCCTGAACCAGCAAAAGTTTGCAGCACCCCCAGTCACACCATGCTTCTGAGGGATGCACTGACAGTTTCAAAAGCCCATAAATAAGGCTGGGTGAAGAAAGGAAAAACCCACAACTGAAAACAAAACATCGAGTTTCTGACTTCAAAACTGCAATGGCAGCAGGCTAACAGAGATCAATCACCTTGCGGTGACAGAAACAGATCACTTTGGAAAGGAGAATGAGATCAGCCTAAACAAGTGTTGCAGACTGGTCATGGGCATGCCTACAGCTGTACATTTGAGCAGTATAGAGTCTCCCTTTTTTAAAAAAAAAAAAAAAAAAAAATCTTTTTTTCCATTGAATGGATCAGAGTTTTCAAGCATCTCATGCAAGAAGAGCCCTGCACAGAAATTTCCTAAGATAAATCCCCATAAAGCTGTGCAACTCTCTAGTTTAAAATGTGAGAACAAGACATAGCCCATATAGTCAGTACTTGCCTTAAGCAAACTCCTTCCCATCCAACCACCCAGAAGCCAGGCGCAGTCAGTACAACAGACACAACCACTCATCACAGCCGCAGTCTGGGGTTCAAAGGAGGCAGGCAGAAGGCAAACTAACCACACTCAGCACAGTACTCAACCAGACAGCCTCGAAGATCCTGGTCACTACTGCGTATAAAGTATTTTGTGCACAGGTTTAATCAACACAGGGCACTGGTTCCATTCAACTTTCATTCTGCTCTCTTCTATGATCCTGAAGGAGTTGGTTTCTCTATCCTGATCCCAAGAGAAGGCCACGTCTCCACATATCCCACAACTGAGCTTAACCTTCTAGACTGAACCCTGGGGTATTTTTGGTTGCTGTTTTCAGCCATTTCAACAGGCATACTTCTAGACATATTAAGGATTTCACCAACGACAGACAAACGCTCTGCCAGATGACTGCTAAAGCAATGCCACACCTGAGCCCTCAGCAACTAGCCGAGGGAAGGAATTGAACAGCAACATCTAGAGTACCTGCTTTGTCTTTCTTCTTGGATATTGTGCAGCTCTTCACAGCTCCCACTTTGGAGAATGTCTGCAAGGAATTTGGACACGTGACTTAATTCTCTTTGTCAAAGGCTTACAACTCAACTCAAGTGACAATGTGGCCCTCTTCCAGAGCCGGGAACACACGCTCACGGGCCCACCTCCCCCCCAACACACACCTAACAAGGAGACAGTGCAGCTGTGTCTTTTCTTATAAAGATATTTCTATACAAATATATATAGACACACAAACACATACACACTTTTATGCAAATCTATGCATATTTACTCCCAGAAATTCTCCACCACTCCTCAGTAACTGTGCAGGGACCTGGAACAGCTTTGGAGGAACATTATAGATTACAAAACACCTTCACCCAGATACAGACCTTAGGGGATGGGCAACTGCCACGGATGCAATATTCTAGACTGCTCCTTCCAAGCCCACACAGGAGGGATTGCAAGGTAGCAGAGGCTGCCCTGCAGCAGCAGATGTATTCTAGAACCAAGGTACAAGGTGCTAGCATGGGCATTGGCTCGTATAACTGATTTCCTCTATTCCCGATCGTTTCCTGCAGGAGGATGTTGGCAGAGCTCAGGCACCTGCCACGCAGCCAAGAGCATGTGGAGGCATGCCGAGCCCCAGGATCTGTACGTTGCTGGCTTTGCTGTCATGTGGATCAAAATCTCCACGTTGCTTTTATGCAGGTAAATGCTTGGGACACCTGCCAAGGTACTGGGACCACAAATCACTCAAGCTCTTTCTGCTCCCAGTCTGTCCAGGCCCCATGAATGACAACACAGGCTGAACGTGCTGAGCTCTGCCCCTCTGGCACCCACACATAAACCAAGCTCACTTGCTATCCATAAAAAAAAGACAGTTTGGACATGTTTTGCTGCCATGTCCTCAGTGGAGAAAGCAGCCTCCCTTAACAGAGAGCTAGGGTACACAGACTGCTCAGACTTCAAAGACAGGTAGGAGATTACAAACTAATAGGTATTTGGGCAATTAAGCTAGCTTTTTAGAACTATCCTGGCTCTACTATTAACATCCCACATGGCTTTAGAAATGCTACAATATCTCCCCTTGCTGAGGTAAAGCAGCACAGTCTCTCCTGTTAAGGCACAGACAGCTCAAGGTTGGTAGAAATGTAGATCAAAAGTGCCTCTCAGTGAAATCATGCATTAAATACATTAACACATAAAGCAATATCACAGCTGCAGAAGTGCTGGTCCCAAGAACAAGCGTTACAGAAAGCATGGGTGGTGGAGAGTCTTCGAATATTTCTACCGCTTCCGCCTGTCCCAAGATGGAACTAATCCCCACCAGAACTGTTTCAGACATGTTTGTCTAATTGATGCCTAAAACCCCAAAGTGGAGGTTCCCAGTCCCAGCGTAATGAGTGATCTCCCTTCCATCATTACAAGGTCACGCTGGCTGCAATTTAACTCCTTTAAACACCTTGTCCTCACCACATTACAGCTGCAGAAGAGCTTGCCCCTTCCGCTTCGCAGAAGACTAGAGCCCTTGCTTCTAAGCCTGTGCAGAGAGCAAGGACTTTACTCCAACAGGCATCGCACTCTGGCTGTTAACCACACACACACTGCCTTCCTGCTCCTCTGAGCAGACTGTGCTTGGCAAAACCTAGTCCCCCCTCCTTGCTCATGGCTCACCTCCTTCAGCGTGTCTTCCGTGGTGGCAAAGTTGAGGTTTTTGATGAACAAGGTACACCCTGGAATGCTTTCTTCTTCCTCTTCCTCCTCCTCTTCTTCCTGTGCTGCTGTCACCTCTGAGCCCTTCAGAGTTGCATCAGTATCATTACCTGATACAAAGAAAACAAACCCAACAYGGTAAGATGTAGCAAAACCAAGTTTTGGGTGAGCTTGTCCTCTGTTCCAGCTGCTATTTGCAGCAGGAACAAGCCACTTCTCCGCTGGCTCTTTCTAGGTGAGCACAGACTGAAGCAGACTCAACATGTGGTATGTGAACATGTCCCCGTGGAAACTAAAATACTGCCTGTTCTTCAAACATGCAGTTCCATGAACCTTCTTCCCCAGCACTCAAACACCCTCACATCAAACCTAGCCAGACCCCTGCTGCGCTGTACAAGGGGCCTCTGCCTCAAAGCAGAGGGACAAAGGAAAGGCAAGGCAGAGAGGGAGGAAGAAACCCACATTTCCCTAGAAGGCCCTTTCACACCCTTTGCTTAACAGGCAAGGAAGTGGGAGGCATGGCAGGCCACAAAGATGGAGAGGGTCAAGAAAGGGAAACGAGAGCCAGCTGAGATGCACAATGCACTGAAAGTCATCAGTGCCAACATCAGAGACTTTCCGTACACCACCAACTCCAAAGGAGTAGGAGGAAAACCAGCATCTGCCAATCCTTGTACAGAGCAAAATGCTCCAAAATCCCCCACTGATACCTTCCAGCTTCAGCTCCAGCACTTGGGTGGGATGATCCTTAGCTTTATTGCTCCAAGCTTTATCTACTAAAACGTGCAGCCTCTCCTGACATCTTGGTATGCAGCAGCCTTGCTCCAGGTCTCAGTACATCCCATTGAACATGCTGGGCCACCGAAAGCCAAGTAATCAAGCAGGAATTCAACACAATGACTTCCTCTGGGGCACCTAAGCCCCACTGTTGAGTTTTGAGGTCTTGTCCGAAGTAAGGGAAGTTAACAGAAATCTGGCTACTGTAGAGGGCTTAACGCTGATCCGTGGGCAAGGCTGCTGGTATTTGTGGTCTGCCTTACTAAGGAAGGAGGCTTTGCCAATTGCTCTTTGACACTGTCCATCCATTCATTTCCCTCTCTTCCAAGCTTCTAAAATGTCTTAATAATTTTGACCATATTTAACACAATGAAGAGGCCTCACAGCTACTGGGTAGCTACCCATTTCACGAACACAGAAGGGTAGGAGAGAGGAGGGCTGTTAGTCCCCTCTCTGAAGCAGAGGCTGCAGTGGGACTAGGACCTTATTAGATATCAGGGTAAGACACAAGCTTTCATCCCTTGGCTCACCAACTCCTCTAGTTGCTAGATAACTTGTCTTTCAGACTGGCTTCATCCCCTCCAGCACAGTTGATGCTGTGCTCAGGAGGGCCAAGCTAATCATCTCCCTTTGGCATTAACACATCTCCCCTCCGTGATTTTTATAGGCTTAGTTCTCTCTCATTCCACCTGAAGGGAACCTGCACTGGCTCAAGGGCACTCAGAGACCCCTCGCTCCATCCCAAGAGCTGCTTTTTCCCACATGGCTCCATTTGGTTGGCCTCCCTGGCCCCTTGGCATCACGCAGCCCAAGCTTTTTCGGCTGGGTGGTCAAATCCTGCTCACTCCTGCTGGCTGGATATTTGCCAGCATTGAAAGAAGAAAAACCCATCACCTTTGAAGAAATCTCATTTGGGGGAGGGAAGAGATTTAGCAAGATGGGGGAGGGGTGAAAAGGTGCCTCCATCTGTGGCTGGCGCAGTAAAAGGCAGCCATGCACCGCCACGCACGGCCCTACTGTAGGCGAGTTGAAGAGTTTGCTGCACATCCCCTCCCTTCCCTCTCCCCGATGCAGAGCGCCAGACGCTGGCAGCAAAGACCATTATCAGCCCCGAGCAGCCTTCCAGGAGCTCCTGCGCTTAAAGCCCTTTATCTTGAGGTGAGGGTCTCGGTTACAGGGAGATAAAGTGGCTCCCCCACCTCCCCCTGACTCTAGCCCTCCCCTGTGACCTGCATGCAGAATTGCAGCCCGGGAGGATGCTTTTTATCAGCTTTCCTCCCGCCTCCCGAAACCTGAGAGTCCTGAAAGAGCTTCCAGCAAAGAAACCTACATAAAGGCACGGTTCTCCAGCCCCACCCTTAAAATAAGRGATCTTGAAAGGTTTTAAATATACAGGGAAGATTTAGTTTTCACAGGTCCTGGGATGGGGAGAGCAAGGTATATTGGGGGGAGAACAGATTGTGTCTGTGCAGCAGGAGCTGCAGGAAAATCACCCAAAGTGTACAGCAGGGCTTAAAACACAAGAGCACAAAGAAATACACGCAGGGACCCACAGCCTGCCACGGGCAATTCACCTGCTCCAGCCACTGCTGTTGGGTGTTCCCGTCATTCCCGTGAGCCTGGCTGCTTACGGGCACTGCCTGCGTCCTTACACAGCGCACATCTGCACATACGCTCAGCTGGGGTAGGGCCTGGCTTACACAGAGCAGCTAATGCTCTCCCGACGGCTGCTGCCAGGGCCAGGCCTTGTCCTAGCAACAGGGAGGTAGGACTCAATTTGGTGTCGCAGGGCTTATGCTTTGGCAAGCCACAGCTAAGAAACAGCCAGTCCAGGCTGGACCATCGTCACAGCTGATAATGGCATCTGCATTCCCATCCAAGTACCTGTCCAAGCATTTCCAAGTCCCTCAGCACTGCATTATGTGGGAGACTACGCACCAGTACCGTATTAGATCACCCTCACTACTGTCCAAGTAGGGACACATACACTCAACAGATCACCTGCCTTATTGCAGCTTGCCAGCATCAGACAAAGAATAAAAATTTCTTCCCATTGCCAAAGCAAGAGCTCACGTCAGCCCAACCCAACCTGGATTGTGTCCTGTGCACTGTGAGCGGCCCTGGATTCTCCACGCCTCATCCAGGCAGCAACGAAAGCCGAGACAAGAATAAGCATAACATTTATGTATAAGAACAACAAACGCACTGCAGAGAGACAGGTGCCCCTAAGGGCCATACAGAGGACTTCAGATAACACTGGTTCCATCCCAAAATGTCAGGAACCTCAGTGTTGCCACTTTACATGGGAAGGAGCAGGGAAACAATCAGAGATACTTCTGTTTCAAAGTCAAAGCTCTTACCTGATTCCAGCCTTGTTTTCCCTTCCTCTTCTTGAGCCTCAAGGTTTTTTTTCTGAGGGGCTGGCCCAGAAAAGACACCCATTGGAGCCCATTCCAGATACAGTGGCACTGAGTGAAACTGTAAAGACAACACAGAAGAGAAGGAGTGGAGGGTGAGGCCTGAAGAAAGGACTGTTCTCAGCAAACACTTTGGCATGGGAAACTGGAGTGGAAAAGCTGAGCAGCATTTTCAGCKGACTCAGTTCTCTTCCACTGAAGTGAAACTGCACACAGGACCAGTCTGTCATATGACAGCTAGAGGTCATGGAGCAAGGTCAAGGCTAGGCAAAGGATGTCCAAGTGGAATTCTTGGCTTCAGTACCATACTGCTGTATCGCAAGAGGTGACAGACACCSTCTCCAGGCCACTGAGGATTTTGTAGAGTTATCACAGCCTTCTCTCCCTAGCTGTCTGTAGGCTGAGCACCCTACTCTGTCAGTGTTGCGTAAGGATGCACTAGGCATCTCTCTAAATCCAAGTGACAGAGAATAACAGCTGTGACACTTTCTGCGGTAACTTATTTCCCTCAAAAACCATTTGGATCTCACATCTGTAGCAAGCAGTCCTTTCTGCAGGATCACAGTTAACCAAGATCCTGTATCGCATTCACTCAGGTGAACTGCTCATGCTCATCCTCAAGACTTTACACAGACAAACCAGTTTCTACCAGCCAACCTGGCAGGATTCGGTGCTCCACTCCTTTTGCCAGCGTGGTAGGATGTCTTACTAGACAACACTCTGAGCGGCTGCCTGCTCTGTGCCATGCTCACCTTCGAGTAGGCCAGCCTGGTGAAAGCTTGTTTGGCCTCAGTTAGCTCCAGGAACTCCACAATAGCTGTGATGCCACCTTCTGGGAGTAGCACCCGGCCCAGGCTGCCGTGTTTGCCAAAAACCTCCTCTAGCTCTGCTACACTTGTACCGGCAGGGAGGTTCTTTACCAGGATCACAGTTTTACTCCGCTCACCAGCRGCCTGCGACATTTGGAGGGGAAGGAGGAAGGGGAGATAGAATAAAATAGATTGTTTTTTGCTTCTTTCAATAACTGATGATTTCAGATCCAACATAACATGCTCCCTCGCTCCATGTAACACCTTTCCAGGATACAAAAGGGCCATCAGCCTTTTAGAATACACTTTCTACCAACAAGATCCACACCCCAAAACAAAACCCCCGTTCCACACATGCTCCACACGTGCAGATTTCAGCTCCAGGTCCACCCTGGTACGGACACAGGACACTCTCTGCCTACAGCCAACTGTCACACTGCGGCACACTTTCAGCCATTCTGGGGGTGGTTGCGTATTCAAATGCACAGAACAGTTCCTAACCCATCTGAGGGTTCAGTCCTGCAACATGTCGAGGATTTAATTACTAATTTCTATGAGAGCTAAGTACCCCAGGGCCAGACAATCCATTTAGAAGAGGTAGCTCCACTTTGCTGCTGGGCACCTCACCTGACTGAAGGAATCCAGGCTGACTCCATTTTCGATGAGGAACCGGCGTATTTCCTGGACCAGCTCAGTTTCTCCCAGAGCAACCCTCACTGCCACACTGTCTTTACTTTCCTGTAGGCAAGAACATCAGTCAACAGTGTGACACAGGTCAAAAAAGAGAAGCAAAGGGCTTGACCTAGGAAGGTGCTGGGCACCTGTTTTTCCTGCTGCTCTCAGAATCAGATCTAAAGAGAATTCTGCAGGGAGCTTGAAGGTAAAACGCTCCAGCTCCTTTGAAGCTGCTGGGAGTTTTGCTGTTGGTGCGAGAAAACAGCCCCAAAGGCAAAGTGAAGTTTCCAGGAAGAATCTAAGCTATAGGGTATAAATTTCCAGCAGCTTCTAGTCACCTAGAAATGCAAAATCCAGGGTGGAGACAGTCATTTTGCCTTCCAATGACAAAGGGGTCATCAAGCTCAGATCCCACAGTGAGGCTATAGGACCATGGATCTTTCAATCTGACTGCTTGGTGTTCGTGACTGCACAGAGGCTTTTGCGGCACGAAAAGACCAGGCAGGCTCTGGTGAAGAAGCCAGATAGGTGAAGAAACAGGTAGGAAAACAATTTGCCATCCTTGAGCTGATCAGTAACTCAACTCACATGATCCAGCACTTGGCTTTTGGAAGCATTGTATTTCTGAGCAATGGCATCAGCTACGGCATTTGTTCCCACAAACAGCGTGTTCCAGTTGTGCGAGCTAGAGAGAGAAGGAAAAAGTCAGGTTCAGAGTCACCCAGGCCCTTCTTCCCCTAGCATTTCTCTATTCAACGGCCCTGAGAAAAACAGCTTTGAATGTTATCACCAGCAGCCAGGGGGATAAGCTAGAGGAAAAGAAGGGCGAAGATCCTTAGACAAGGGACAGGATGAGGGAGATGCGAACGGCGAGTAAGCAATCAGAAAGGTGGCAGTGCAGGCAGCTTAGCTCTTTTTCCCTAGAAGGTTACCGGCCACTGCTATGCAGTTACAGAAATCACTGCCGGAAGTTAAAATGTTGGCTCAGACGAACACATCCCCGCAAACCAGAACACATCTGTAGTTTTTCACCTGGTTTCCTAAAAGCACAAAGCCCACATGAGCAATCCTGTGTTCTTTCTCTTAAAGTTTGAAAGCATTGTCCTCTTTCCAGCAAATCTGCCAGAGAGGAAGGTATCTCAAATGTTTCTACAGGTTTTAGAAATACAGATGGTCACACAGAGGAGAAAGACCCAACCGATTTGGAACCACTACCCTGAAGAGTCACAGTATTAGACCATTTATTACATACCACAGCATCCAATTCATATACAAAGTTACTGAAAACCAGGTTTCTCAGAGTTTCTGCTGCTCACTGAACTACTAGAGTTACTTGGATAGAAGAAAAAGAACCAAGCAGCTAAGAGATAAAGGAAACTGAAAGCTGCACAGCAAGTGTTTTATTGACTTTGGTAATCTACACAAGCTCTGCAAAGAACACAGTCATTCTGGTCAGTTGAGAATTTGGCACGTTGCGTTCTTATCCCACTACAAGACACCTCTGTACCTGGCCCTGTTGGCTTTGTCCTTGGCCTCTTTCTGCTTCTTGTAGGATGAGGATTCTTCTTCATCTGCATCTTCCTTTCTTTCTTTTTTGATGGTAGAGGGTAAAAGATGCATCATTCTGCCCTAGAAGAACGGAAGACAACCAGCAGCTCTGAAATTAATACCCAGAAGCTCATGAACTAAACAGAAACTTCCTCCCAATCAAGTGATATAGGCGGAAGAAAGGAACCTTCCTTCCCTTTTGCTCAGATGACACCACAGCAACTCAAAGTAGGCACGCAACATGAGAGACTGTGGGACTCAGATCTCCTTCCATGACCCGTAGCTCAGACTTTGGTACCTGCAGGGCTGCCCAAACCAGCGCTGCTCTGCCATAGCAATTATGCTTCCCGTATATCAGGGCAGAGCAGACTCTATCCCATTACACCAAGGGGGATCTGTCTTGGCAAAGCACAGAAGCAAACACTTAGCCACATTACTAACAAATGGCCCCCACCAGCTGCGGTCTGACAGCACAGGAAAACCATGAATCACCATACCTGGAACACCTGCCCATCCATTTCTGCATAGGCCTTCACTGCATGCTCAGGAATCATATACGTGACGAAAGCAAATCCTTTGGGCTTCTTGGTCAGTCTRTCTATAGGGAAATGGATCTCCGAGATGGGCCCTGCAAAAGGCAAGGCCTTTCCATGAGAGATGTCCCTTGTACAGCCATCACCTGCTACAACAGCACKCTGAACTGGCATCTGCTGCCAAAGCCAGGGGAGGAAGGGAGCCAGGGAGGGCAGAGCAGCTCTGCACATTACAGAAAGGTGGGCAAGGAGACACTAGTCTGCGTAAAGAGCTGCTGACTGGAGACTGACAAGGCAGGCCCAGCAAAGSCACCCCAGTCCGGATCTGCAGCGCGTTGCAACTCACAGGGCTTTAACATGAGTGGAACAGCCCCACTTATGACACAAACAAAGCAAGTTCTGGGCAGCTGCATTTACCTGAAGTCAGGAAAGAAAGATGTCCACAATCAAACTCTCTCTCCTCCCTAGGACAATCTAATGCCAAGATCAACTCAAATGTGTTCAACTTCAAGCTACAAAAGGGCAGCCTGGAAGTCCCACCTGACACATCAAACACAGACACGAGTTTGGGCTGCATTTTAGCCATAGAGATTCACCTGTCTACAGCATCTGGCAATCTCCTGCGTGAGGAAAGACTCTTTCATGCAGCAGGCACTTTCAGTTATCTTCTCCTTCCCATCCCACTAGAACCCATCAGATTGGAATCTGACTGGGAAGAGCTTTCACTGTTGGATCAGAGGAATGAGGGCAGAGACACACAACGGTACAGGCATTGAGTTAAGCAGCATGGAGACAGCACCAGTACTAACGCCAAGTAGCCACACACTGGCACACCAGGCAGTAAAGATGATAGGAGTTGGTGCACGTCCGAGAGGTGCGGAACACAGACAGCTTCGTCCATCTGCATCCGCCGAGCAAACCTCCACATGTAAGAAGGAATGACGTAGTCCTGCAAATCCACATCCCACAGTAGCTGCTTACCATACTTGGAGAAGATCTTCTCCAAGTCCTCCTCAGTGCTGGTAAAGGGAAGATTTCTGACAAAGAGCCTCCCTGATTCAGACAAGTCCTCTTCTTCCTCATCATCCCTTTTCCTTCTTTGCCATGGCTGGTCATCACTTTTTGCTGTAACTTCCTTTTTCGGGGTGTTCTCATATCGGAATACCTCAATGTATCGCCCACCTAATCCAAAAACACATACAGAGGTACATCAGACACTTCAAGGCCACGCATCATTCTCAGCCACAGGCAATCAATATCAGMGCTTAAAGAGCCTGGGCTCACAGCAGTAATATAAGCAATTCCAATTCCACAAACTTTGAGCAGAACTCAGCCCAATTAATTAAAAAAAAAAGGGAGGGGGGGCGGCTGTGAGAAAGATCATGCTTCATGAAAAGCAGGATAACAATTTCACAGTCCCTTTCCCTTTCCCACAGCCAGGATGTAGAGCTTCAGGCCTTGCAACTCTGCCAACCCAGTCCACAGGCCTTTAAGTAGATATTTCCATTCTGCGTGGGATTTTTGCAAATATAAGTCTAGTTCCATTAAGGACGAGGCCAAGAACAGGATTCAAACAGAGGCTTGCAGAATCATTTTTACAAATCCCTTGCACTATTCCAATGAGATTTAAACAATATCATTTCTATACCCAGAGCAAGATACACTTCAAGCACATGACAAAAACGAGGGCCAAAGAGCAATGCACAGCTCAGTCTCTTGCCAATTCTCTGCTACTTTCGAGGGCACTGACATGGCACCTGGTTATCCCATGTCATTTAAGCAGAGGAAACCACCCCCACCATCTGCCTGGAAAAAAATAAGGCAATAGGAGATACTTTAGCAGTGAGCACTTCAGCAGCTGAGCACCACACCATCTACTTCAACCAGAACAAGAAGGAACAAATAGCCCTTACCTATGTATTCTTTATTTCGCTTCAAGGCTTTTTGCACTTCTGCTTCACTCTTCAAGTCAACAAAGATATAACCTTGGAGGAAGCAAAGGTTCAACTGAGCATCATGTGGGGAACAAACAGCCACTAATTGGCTAATTCAGGGTGAATCAGGCTTTCCTCTATAGATTCCTATAGATAAAGCATTTGGCTCCATTAAAGTTTCAATGCAGCCTGAAAAYGGCCATGTCAGATCTCAAATTGGAAGGCTGGCTTTTAAAAGCTCACTCTCTATGTACAAACCTAACGAGCCCAATTTAACAGCCAAAGTAGCCTTCAACAGGTGTCCCCAAGCCTATGACAGCAAAGAAAAGGCGAGTCTGCCGTAAGGCTATAAAAGGAAAGTAGCATCTAGCAAAGTTCCTTGCCAGCTCCAAGGACCTGCTCCAAAATCCTTTCCAATGGGCACCTCCAATAATCACAGCCCCCGGGGAGACCCACTTTGGCTGCCGCAGCAGCTCTGTGGCCGATATGCACATGTCAACAAAGCCCCTGGGTGCTGATACAACTGTCCCAAAGAAGGAGATTTTTCCTTGGTATGGTTGGGGATGTTTAGGGAAGCTCCAGAGGCAGACCAAAGGAAAAGCTCCTGCTGCTCTGTGCTGTGCCTCTATAGGGAAGCACAGCCAACATCACCCTGCCCACAGCATCCTATGGATACCAAAGAGGGCAGGCGAGCTGTGAAGTCACAGAAAAGCATGTAAGAATCGGGGCACRAACTAGTGATTTGGAAGCACAGATGACAAGAGCAGAGGTTGAGATTGAGAGAGGTCCTCTAACACAGATCCAATCCCCCTTCTGCTCAAGCACATTACCTGTCTTCTTCCCCTGGGCATTTTTTCCTATCCGGATTGCCACTGGCTTCAGAGGCAAGAGGAATTCCCGAACTTTTTGCTGCAGAGAAGAATAATAATTGTTTAAATAATTTCTTGGATACAGGCAGCGCCAGGTTTCAGACATCTCTTTCTATAAGCACTATAAAGACACCACATGCAACGTTTCTGGACAGATCCAGTTCAAAAGATTCCCCCAATTGCCCATACAACTCTCAGAACAGTTCCATCTTGTGAAGCTAGAGGCCTCTGCAAAAATAGTGAGTTACAGACTGGGAATACCCTTGAACCACCATTCCCAGTTTAGGGAATCACTTACCTCAGTGATGTTCAACGGGGCACCCCGCAGTTTCACTGTATGTGGTGTGGTGGCTTCCACCGAGCTGACTTGGTTCTTCTGCTGGATAAAAGGACGGAAGAAAAGATGCCCGTGAAACAGCAGAAGCCACAGCACAACAAGCTGGTCTTGCCCAGCAAGCAGGAGGAGGAGGCTGAAGAGCAGAAGAGAATCCTGAGCAATTCTCTCATAATGGCATCAGCCTGGGCAGAAAGTGCCAGATGAGGGTGCAAGGTCTGACTGGGATACACTTAAACTCGGTCACTGAATATTGAGCTCTGCAGAATAGCATTCCCTGCAGGCATTCAGAGATGGACACAGGAAGGAGCAGAAAAACCTCTGAACAGGGTATTGACAGCACTTGTTAGGAAGTCTGTTTCCTGGAAAGGGGAATTTAGTCAGCACAAGAAGCTATCTGGCAAACTTCATTACCTTCCTCCTATGAATCAAGAAAATTGGCACCTAGGGGTCCTGCACATCTCAAGTTTTCATCTCCTTTCTTGGACTGATTGACAGATATATATTATCCCATGGGTTTTCTGCTTTAGATAAGACAAAAGACTAGTTCAGTTATACCTCTGGTGGGGAGCCTTTTTTCTTCTTCTCTACTGGTATCTCTTGCTCCTTTTTTTCTGTGTGGGTGCTGATGGTTTCTGCAATGCCTGAATTCTCCTCACTCTCACTTTCCTCTTCCAGCTCTTCACTATCTGTCTCTTCTTCTGTACTGGAAGAGGAGGAAGAACCCTTCACCACTTTAGATTTCAGGTAATCCATATCTGAGAGGTCTCCCCTAGCAGCTGCCTTCTTCTGGCTTTTCTTTGCTGTAAGAGAGGAAAGAACAGTGAAGTCTTGCACACAAATATTCCCACTCTCTCTCCAACCACATAAAAACTGAGAACAGCCAGAATCACTACAATGACTTTCCTCTTCTCTGCCCTTTACACATGGAGGAAGGAATTGAAAACAGCAGGGCAATCTCATCTTAGCGCCTCCAGACTGACATGTCATCTTTTTTCAAAGCAACACTTTTTACATATAATCAAATTAGGAAGGAGCTCAAGGAACTCCATAGTGAATTTTGTCTCAGTTTCAATAAAATACTTCAAATTGACCCCAAAGGTGATTTTCCATTGTTCAGTTTTATAGGGGAAGGGGCAGAGAAGACCATTTCTCAAAAACAACCTCCCACAAAGGTCGATCAACCATACCTGTGTTTCAATTGCCTGAACAGATGCAAGGAGAAGCAGGGTAAACATCATTCACTTCAGCAGACCAGCATAAGGAGATACCATAAAAGGAGGGAGAAAGGGTCTAAAAACAGACTGATCATTGTACCGCTGGTGCAGGGATACCAGAGACTAACACGGTAGATGGACCAGACTGCACTTCAGATTTCTCAATCTTCTATATGTTATCCCACTACTAAATCACTGCTCCACTGGCTAGAGTTTTCCCTTCAGGATCTAAGGTGCTGAACTCTGGCCATTCCCATCAACTCTGACAGGGCCCAAGGGCATAGCCATTTCAAGAAATACGCATCAGTCAAAGGCAGACCAGACAAGTTCACAGAAATCGATTAAGGGTTCATTAATAAACAGAAACTACATCCAGCTCAGGAAGTCCTGGTGCTCAAAGTGGCTACAGGCTAGGAGAGCATTAAGGGAGAGGATAATGTTTATCCCATCACTCTTCCCTAGGCATTGACTTAAGGGCTCAGGGGAAAGCACAAATGCCATCTCCTCAATATCAGAAATCACATTTCCCCGTGTTCAAGAAAACTGGAGGTATCCGTATATCCACAAAGCACAGAGTAAGTCTCAAGCTAGGGAAACTACCTTCCTGATCACAGCGTCTTTCTTTGGAGGCAAGACAGCGGTTTGGGTGGATCTTTGGTCTGATCGGTATAGCTGCCCTCACGTTCACTGAGACAAAAACAAGCAAAGGGCGATAGTCATCTTGGTACCTTTGGTTTCCTCTTCATCTTCAGAGGGTTCCTTCTCATTCTCTTCCTCACTCAGTTCCTCAGACTCATCTGAATCAAAGTTGAGGTAATCAGAGGGTGGCTTTGATTTTCCCTTCTTGGGCTCTTCCGCCAAAGTGTCATTAGCCCAAGTGGCCACCTGAGAGCGTTTCTGGTGAACCAGCAAGAACTCCTGGAATGTTTTATCTTGTTCCAGCTGTTGAAAAAGAAACAAAGGACACAATCTGTGAAGGCAGACACAGGACAGCTAGTCGTCAGTTGGAATTCAAAGACATGATCTCATTTCCAGTATAGTTTAAAAGAAAAAAAAAAGAAAAAAAACACACATAAGTGGGAGTCTACACTCACAATTTAAGGACTAAAGTCTTCAAGGTCTCTTAGCCCTACTCTACCTTAGTTTTAAACAGCAATTTAAAGAAAAAAAAWTAGAAAGGAAAAAATATACAATTTAAACATGGCAAAACTTGTATACAGTTGGAAAAAAACAGATTGCTGAGGCAGGGCTAACCTGGATGCAGTGTTTGTTCACACAGGACAAGTCAACAACTTAAAAAAAGAAAAGGGGCTCCTGATGCTAGGGTTGTTAAAATCATGGTTTGTTACAGTGGAATTGGACTGTACCTCATGGAACTAGGTTAAACCATATACCTTGTTTGAATTAATAGCATTGGTAGTGGTACAATAAAGAGCTATTCAACTATGGCTCTTAATACAAACTGGAAGTGATGTAGACGCATCAACCAAGTTCTGAGCAGCTTAGATACACAGCGCAAACATCTCTCTGGCACCATCAGTGGGATGTCCTGAAGACCGTTAGGCAAGCAATGCTGTCCACGGGTGAGAGAGACACTGAGGCATGCCTTGGTGAAGGGGCAGTTTTGCAATCTCTCCCCTTTAGGGGCATCACAGGAAGTCACATGTGGCTGCTGGCACTGCTGCCCTAAGAGCAGCTTCATGCTTTTTCATGAAATCAAAAGCAGCAGACCAGATAAAAGCATCCTTCAGGCCACCAGGGAACTGTTAGCTATGCAGCTTGTCATTATCACAGGAACTGGACCAGAACCCAATATTCTCACTTCYCAGAGCAGGAAAGGCAGCTGGGAGTAAGAGCAACTATTTTTATCATTCCCTGATCACAAGCTAGGGATTGCAATTCAACCTCAACTCACCTCCTGTAAGTTTCCCGTTGGATTTTTCTTCTTTTTATCCTAGAAAGAGAAACCATTTTTAGAAAGGCTTATTAGAAATACAGCCAAACCACTTCTCAGGTAGCTTAAGGGTACAGTTAGCACAGGTCCTAAGGCAGAAAGTGCCAAAATAAGGACTCCAGCATCAGCTGTGATGGCTACTCTGTTGTCTTTTGCACACACTAGGCTACCCTTCTCTTTGTCAAGACTCTGTCTGCCAGATCACTGACATACATCAGATCCTCAAGGAAACAAACAGGACTTACTTTCTTTGCACCTGCAGGAGCTGCATTTGTCACAGGTTTTTCAGTCTGCTTTTCTGAGGCAGGGAGCTTCTGAGAGTGCTTACTCCACGCTTTGGGTTTTGAAGGGTCACCAAAAGACTTGCATAATTCAACCTGAAAAGAACCAAACAGCTCTTTAATTAACAGTTCTGTAACAGCAGGATAAGCCTCACTCAAGAACCTTCCTTATACAACTGAGGAAGTGGAAGGCTGAGCCAAAGAGAGTGAATCCTACAAGTGCGCAGCTGCAGTTTGCTCAACATGRAGAAGAAGTTACTGTGTCCATTTAAGCACACTCAAACAAGTTATCCTGTTTATCATGAATCACTGCATTCTCTGTCCAGGAGAATATGAATGCCTTTAAATAAACAAAAAGAAAGCACAAGTTCAGAAGTTCAGGTTATTACAGCTCAAAAGTTGGCACTATTGATTCGACCAGCACTGAAATCACTACTAATGCAAAGAAGGGAGCTCATCTGAGCCAAACGCTTGCTTGAGACTCCAGCAGTGAGGCCTGTCACCAGGTTTTGCTATTTTGTTGCAGAGAACAATCTTCAGGCTTCCTTGGCCCCTGCCTGTTCACRCTTAATAGTACAAAAATCTCCAATTACAAACTTTCTTAAAAATAAAAATAGGTCATCTTTAAAGGTCAACTCACTGTGACTCTGGAGGTGTCTATGAAACTTCTGTTAAAATGGTTCATTGCTGTTTTAGCTTCATCTTCGGACTTGTAGCCAATGAAGCCAAACTTCCGGAACTTGCCATCCTTGGTGAACTTCAAGCAACAATCAGTCAGTGTGCCAAAGGCTGCAAACAGTTTCCTAAAGCGCTTCTCATTGATCTGGGAAGAAGCAGAGACGCAACAGGATGGCAAATTAGCAATGCAACATGAGTAGAGAAATGCTTTATGAACAAGTCCAAAACAAAACTTTCCTCTCAAAGAACTTTTGAAGTTTAGAAAGCACAGAGCATTGCAGCAAGACTGACACACTTCAGCTACCACACCCCTTCCTCTCCCCCATGAATCCACTACATCCACAGATCTCCCTCTGCAAGCTCTTCCCAGCTAAGAGGATGCACCCAGCTCTCAGGGAGCCCAAGGTCCTGCAGTGCTACGTGCTACAATCAAGCACCCAGTTCAACCACAGGCAGCTTCTGGTACCCCTAAGAAGAACCCGGACAGCACAGCAACACCATGCACACCCTCACCCAGCTCCTTGGGAAGGAGGAGAAGGCAATACCCATGACAATCTCTCCTCCTCCCAGGGGGATACCTGCCCTCCCTTCCTGGGAAGCTTCCTCCAGGCCATGCCCCCCACACTCTGTCTCCCACCCCCTCAGGCACGTCCCTAACCCTCCCCAGTAAAGACCTCCTTCTAGGGCATCTCCCTGTCCAGGACCCCCCCAACCCCAAGGGGGTCTCTCTGCTCACCCCGAATCTTCTTTCTTTCATGACATCTCCCTGTTCTCACTCACCAAAGGCTCCCTCGGGGTATCTTCCTACTTTCTCCTTCACTGAGCATCCCCTGCCCCAAGGCCTCTCCCTGCTCCCCTCCAACCAAGGACCCCTCCCTCAGGGCCTCTCACGGCTCCCCCCTCGAAAACCCCCTCCCCTAGGGCCTGTCCCTGCTCCACCCTGCCCAGGACCCCC